>APFE031695145.1:4674-16182 GCA_000404065.3 Pinus taeda | reverse complement strand
AACCGCTTGATCATTACGACCAAGGAGTACTTTTCATGATTAGTGCCTTCAATCTGAAAAAGTAAAAAAGTGATCAAAAACACGTCGTTTTATTACCAATATCGAACTTGAAATGACAAAAGTCCGGAAATCTTTTCATGTTTATACGGTCGGAAAAGAGCTGTAAAAGTACCATCTTTTTAATTCCATTTTAACGAGTCTAAAAAGAAACACTCGGAAATCTTTTCATTTTTTACGAGTCAGAAAAGAGCTTAAAGGGGAATCCTATGTGTTTTTTGTTGAAAATGACCAATTTCCCCTGAATCCCCAAAATTCTGCACAAAAACTGCAAACATTACTCATATCTGTTTAAAAAATAATAAAAATGCACCAAAAATGACCTTTTCAAAGTAAAAAATAAACAAATTCAATTTATTTATTCAAAAAATCTTATAAAAAGGGCTTTTACAAGTTCATTTTTACCGTTTATCTTTGGAGTAAAAAGTAAGAGCTTTTGGTAAAAAACTTCCTATGGAGATTGCGCAAAATATGACCGCTAGAATTGAGAACCGTCTTCTCCAGGTAATCCACAATGTCCCTGACTTGCATTTCATCCGCTTGAAATTTTTTTTTAGGGTTTAGATTTCATTTTTTGGAGGAAAATTAGGGCAAAAAATCGCCTGCGGCAGTTGCGCAGGGGTGCCATGTGGCCCCTGCGCACCCCGACTTTTCTATGCACATAGAAAAGTTGGGGTGCCACACCTAGCCTTAAGGAGAAGTGCACACCTACGCACTGTCTCTAAAGGGATGGGTGTGAACCCCGCGGAATGCGGATTTTGAACCCTAGTTTTTCCATTTTTGACCCATAGAATTTTGGAATGAAAATTCTAATACCTATTTTGCAATGTAGGCACACAATATGCTTGTTTGGTAGGAAAGAGAGCACGAGGACGTGGATCAGGCTGCATTACTCCATCTGCCTTCATTATAGGCATTGAGAGCATGCAGGCTTTTCAAATTTTGGACCATACCTGGCATGAGGGCACAGGTAGATTTTTTACGATGGCTGGTGAACAGGTGGAGCATTCAGGACCAGTGCTTCATTATTGGTGGCAACCAGCTCGAAATCGACCCAGATGACATATAATTTTTGACTGGCTTGCCCAAGAGAGGCGAGAAATTATCTCTGTTCAGATCTAGGCAAGGTGGCTAATCTGTCGCTAGTCTCCGACTAGAGTTCTGTAATAACCAGGATCTGGACAAATGGATAGATGTGAAAACCATCTCCCACCCTAAACTGAAGGTGATTTCCTTTACTGTTGCCAGACTCTGTGAGAGCGCAGCATTGCATCTAGCTACAGGCTCCCAGATGCGCATGGCAGTGGACTGCTTTCGAGGCACCATCTTCAACTGGTGTGACACTGTATTGGCCAATGTGAAGGGCCAATTGACTAGGGCGAAGAATGGGCAGCTAAAGAACTTCGGTTATGGTTATTTAGTTGTCATCTTTGCCCTAGAGAGGGTATCGATGTTGGTTCCACATAAACTCACTGTTGAGGCTGGACTTCCCCGAGATCCTCGGGTTATGCGATGGGTTGCAGTCATGGCCCGCCATCCAGGGGAGGGTATTAAGGTTGTTCGATTCTCTCCAGAGTATTTCCATTAGTTAGAGAACCAAATCTTTATTATTCAGGATTTTCCATACGCTGGGATGGATTATCACAGCATCCCGACATGACTCTTCCACCAGGAGAGTAATGGGATGATAGAGGTAAAAATTGTTTTTCAACATTTTAATTTAATATGTATGTTTTTGTATTTTTAACAATCGTCCCAAAACTAATAGTAAAAGTTTTAAATGCAGATGTGGGTCCACGACGACTAGCCGCTCTCCAGCCCTATGATCGGAGACAACCAGCTGCCGCAGCACCGGCCCCACAGGACCAGACAACAGAGACCTTGGCTGAGTTGGAGAGCCATCTAATGTGCTTGACCGCAGATATTCTGGAGACTAGCATAGATGACATTCCTCTCCGGCTTCAGTGTTATGTGATTGGGGTCCCAGGACCTTTTAGGAGGTTCCTTTGTAGGGTGGCCTGAGCAATGGTGTCTTATCGAGATCATCACCAGTGATAGGATGATTGCCTTGTAGACCCATTTTTGGACTTTTGATACTATCATTTTTGCCGATCATAAGGTGTTTTTCAATCTATGATTGAGGACGATATATATTTTGACACACTCTTATGCTATGCTATGCTATGCTATTACTATGGTTATATTGCAAAACGTGTTTATGAGATGTTTTTAAATTTACTGTTTGATTTAATGCAAATGTCTATTTAACATTCGGGAAGCAATTGCATCTGCTAATGTATTTAAATATCTCGGAATATGCTGATATTCTATGTAACCAAATTCTCATTCCAAGAGACGGACTCTCAAAAATAATCGTAATAATACTGGATTTCTAATGGCATAAACTCGATTAAGTTGTAATACAACGAGTTCCGAATCTAAATTAACAATCAAACTTCGAATACCAAATGAGATGGATTCAGATAATAATTCAATCACTGCACTGTATTCTGCAATGTTGTTTGTTTTTTGACCAAGGCTTACCCCGTGCATAGATACTAACTTGTCAGAGGGTGAATAGATAACCCAGGCTACAGAAGAGGTGTTCTGTGTACTACGACAAGTGCCATCAGCGAAACTGATGTATGTTTGGAGAGGTGTCAAAATCTGCAATATCAAGAGTAAAATCAAGATAAGCAGGACTAATAATGAAAAACACTCTCTAAAGTAAAGCACGCATCTTTAATCTATGAACACACCAACTTAGAAAAGACTAATCTAATAAAATCTCCACGCTAATCGTTTAAATATAATATCGCTTTGGATAAAGCCCATTCCTAGGTTTACCTAAAGAGACACCGTCAAAATCTTCTAGCTCATAGGTCCCTTTTGCCAGCTTCCACTTGAAAATATATGGACCATGCCACATGGGTACAAATTTGCCAGCCCCTAGCTTATCGTTTGCTTGATCGTAAAGTAAAACTAGGTCGTCTTTCAAAAAATTGCGGGGTGTAATATTCCGATCATACTGAGCTTTGATCCATTTGGCATGAGTTTCGACAGCTAATGCAACATTGTGTCGATTCTCATCTAATTGAGCTAATTATATTAAAAAAATTTCCTCTTCGGAAGTGGCTGGTAATAATTGCACAGCAATTTGTAATGACGAGATTTTGCATTCAATGGGCAATATTGCCTCTAAACCATAAACCAGTTGAAAGGGAGTAAAACCTGTTGATGTTTTGACTGAGGTTCGGTACGCCCAAAGCGCTGAAAATAACATGTTGTGCCAATTCGACTGATGAATCCCAATGATTCATCAGATCATGGTGACTAGAACTTTGTTGACTGCTTCAACCAGACCATTTGCCTGTGGGTAATATGGAGTGGAACTATTGTGATGCAGTCCAAGCTGATCTGTAAGTTCAGTGGTCATGATGTTTCGAAAATGACTCCCATGGTCAGTGATAATTGCTTAGGGAACACCAAACCTAGAAACTATATGATTGAAAACAAAAATTGTAGCAGTTTTGCCGTCTACCGAAAATGTAGGCATCGCCTCCACCCACTTGGTAAAATAATCTACCACAAGGATGATATACGCATTCTCCCCGACCGAGTGAGGGTTATGTGTAATAAAGTCGATACCCCATTTTGTGAATGGAACAACAGTAATGATAGGGTGGAGAGGAGCAAGAGGAGTGCGCATCTTACGATAAAAAATTTGGCAATTGTGGCCTTTCTGGATGGTAGTAATACAATCTTTGAATAAGGACGGCCAAAAATAGCCAGTGCGCAAAATCTTTTGGGCTGTGGCATACCCAGACATATGACCACCACATGCTCCAGAGTGGCAGTCATTAAGAACCTTCTCAGCCTCGTCATGAGTAAGGTAATGATGGAAAACAGAATCCACCCCACGATGATATAGAGTATCTCCAATAATAGTGTAAGGTTGGGATTGGAAGCGTATTTTCCGGTGGTGAGATTGTGAAATATTTGGCCGAAAAGATTGGGTTTGGAGATAGACGGTGATATCTCCGTACCAGGGATCAAAAGTGCTGATAAGTAACAAGGATTCATCCACAATGGATTCTTCCACCACGTGTTCGGTGTCAGCACGAGGGAAGTCACACATTAATTCCGCAAAAACCAAAGACTTCTTTGACTTGGCCTTCTCAAAGTCCAAGTCAAATTCCTGCAAGATGAAAATCCATTTGGAATACTTTCCCCCCAGCAATTGTTTAGTCAAAATGTATTGCATAGGGTTACAGTCAGAAATGATGGTGGTTTTGCGTAACAAAATGTAATGATGAAATCGCTGAACAACTTGGACTGCAGCTAAGGCTAGTTTCTCCACATGTGAATATTTTGGCTCAGTGGGAGTGAGAGTCCAACTAAGATAATATATCACATGTTCACTTTTGAATTCATCATGTTGAACTAAAACCATCCCAATAGTGGAATGGGAACTGGCGAGGTACAAGAAGTAATCCTGGTTGTAGTTGGGAGCATGCAATAATGGCGCATGGGTCAACGCATGTTTAAGTGCATTGAAAGATTTGTCAGCTATCACGTCCCAAAAGAAGGGAGTGTTTTGTTTCAACAACCGGGTGAAACCTTTTGTAATCTTGGTGTAGTTAGGAATGAAACGACGTAAAAAATTTGCTTTCCCTTGCAAACTATGGAGTAGGCGAAGGGTTGAAGGAGGTGGTAACTTGACGATGGCTTCGACCTTCGAAGGATCAATGCGAATGCTGGCTTTCAATACAGCAAATCCCAGTAACCGACCCGTTTCGATATAGAAAACACACTTAGGCGGATTCAGCCTAATCCGATAATGCCTACATCTCATGAAAATGGCTCCTAAGTGAGTGAGATGGTCGGCTCTTCGTAATGAATGAGCTGGTAAATCATCGAGATAGGGCTGCACAATGTGCTTGATGTCATGAAACGCATAAGACATTGCCCTTTGAAAATTTGCCCCAGCGTTCTTCAGTCCAAAAGGTAACTTGCAATAAGCAAATGTCCCCCATGGATAGATGGATGCTGTTTTTGGTTGATCTCCAGGTAGAATGTTAATTTGATTGTAACCAGAAAAACCATCCATAAAGGAGAAAATTTCACTACCGGCACAATCATCGATAATTTGATCGATATAGGGCGTGGGGTAATTGTCCTTGGGACAAGCACGATTAATATCCCTATAGTCGATGCATATTCTTATTGTCCCTTGTTTTTTATTAACTGGAACAATATTCGATACCCAATCCGTTAAAGGAATTGGATAAGTGAAACTTGCTTTAAGTAATTTCTCAACTTCTGTTTTGATGGCAGCAGCTTTTCGTGGGTGTATTTGACGCAACCATTTCCGGACGGGTTTAGCATCTGGGTAGGTTTTGATCTCATGAACAACGATTGAAGGATCAATTCCTAGCATTTCCTTATAGGACCAAGCAAACACGTCATAGAATTCTTGAAATAGGGCTTTATATGTCTTGAATTCAGTGTCTGTACAAGAAGCACCTATGTGAATGTTTTCAACAATCCCAGGTTTGATTGAAATGTCAATAGGAACCATTCGAGAAATATTAGCTAAATTTTGTCCAGAATCAGGATGTTTCAATGGATTCTGCGGTCCTTTGACATATTCAGCGGTAAAAATGGATGAAAAATCATTTTCAAAATGATCAATGTCAGGTAAAAACGAAGACCGATGATGAAGATCTTCCCATGGTAATGCATCAACAGACAACAGTTCCCGAATTTGTTCATCAGTGTGAATGGTTTCTGAAAAGGTTGTTGACTCTGAGGTTGAGATTGAAAGTGATTTCCCATTGATCTCATTCACTAGATCAGGGTTGGTTGAATTTGAGTTGGAAAACAACTGTACTGCCTAATAAGCAACTTCAAAGGGACTCGAAGGCATGGCATCACCAAGAGAGTCCACCTCGGAATCGAATGGAACGATCCAAGGATTGTCAAGAACAATGGATTCTGATGAAATCATATGAATGGTTGTGAAAGGAGACTGTACGTTGGGAGGAGGAAATGAAAAAGTTCGAGTAAACCCGAATCTTTAACTAATCCTACTCCAACATCCTTATAAGGGACAACGGTTTTTCCAACATGTTGAATACTCTTAGCAGAGGATGGGTCGGATGAGAAATAAGTGAATTGATCTATTGTTACGATCTTTCCATTATCTAGGAACTTAATAAGACGAAAGACCGAGGAAAAAACAAAAGTCATGGCGTAAGACCAGCTACGACCCAAAAGAAGGTTGTAATCTAGAGGGGCATCAACCACCTCCACATCTAGATTAATGGTTTTTCCTTCAACTCCTATAGGTAAGTCCTGTAGAATGCCATAAGGATGAAACCCTTGGCCATCAAAGGCCTTTAGAATCGTCGGGGATTGATTAAGTGTAGGAGAACCAAGGGTTTTCCAACACTGTGTCGACATAATACACGTGGAAGCTCCCTCATCAATCACAGTCCCAAAACAAGGTCTGTTTTTCACTAACACTGGAATCTGGAAAGCCATTTGATGAGGAAGACGAGGTGTACTATTTTCTAAATCGAAGACTATGAGGTTTGATTCCTGAAGATCAACAACTCCTATAGCCGACAATATCATTTTACGCTGTGCTGGACAAGATTGCAGCACTTCCAAAGCTGACATTGCTGAAGGTGAAATAGCTAAATCTTCAACAATGTTATAATTCTGAGCAGCTCTCGCATGTGGATTGAAAGCTGACTTTCAAAGTATACCCTTAGCGGGTAGTTTGATTACTAAGTCGGGATTTGGTTTCTCAATCTGTAGTGGATCGGAACCATACGGAGCTGAGGTTGATGGATTGGAATTAGAAGATTCAGCTTCCTTACCACCAAGAGGACTTTTGTTCCTGTAATCTTGCGATCGTGTCGCAATCCTTACATGTGACATCATCATTATGGGCTCTTCCGAGGCACTAGAGGAGGAACCTATCATTTTACTATCTTGATTTGGAAAAGGATTCTTCAAAAAAGCAGGTGTTTGTGAACCTTTGATGATTTTCGCAACCTCAGCACGATGCGGACAATCCCTTGTAAAGTGCTCCTCATTGTAGATGAGATAAGGATATCGAGGTTTTCGTTTCTCGTCAGTAGATTCAGGTTTATCAGATTTATCCTTTGAGTTCTGCTTGTTCTTCTTCTTACCTTTCTTCTTGCCGTTAGATTTTGATTTGGTCGTGGATGATTCTACGACATGAACATCAGCAGCAATTTCAGGTGAAGACTCTCCCTTAGGGGAATCTGGTAAAGTTATAATAGGAGAAGAATTCTTGGATGATTTCTTCTTACTTTTGGTATTAACAGTACCAATAATACCATCAGCGGCATGAGACTCTGAGGGAGGTTCAGCTATTTGATTTTGTTTCGGAAGGTCGGGGATTTTCTCATGTAATGTACCTGACTGCGTATAAACTAAGTCAAGTTACAGAGCTTGAGAAATTACTTGCTCTTCTATAACTACCCCTGCCTTAGCTACATATTCAGTTATTTTGGGTAATAATGATTTTACAAACCATTCTGCCAAAATTTGGTCTAGGATAAAAACTTTCACTAAACGGCGTCGACGTCACCACTCATGAATATGATCTGAAATATAAGTGGATGTCGACTGCTTTAACAAAGTTAATAATTCCGTGCCATTGTCATATCGGACTGGCAGCTGAAAATGAGTAAGGAAGGAAGTGGCTAACTGACTAAAATTATAAAAAGAGCCTCATGGCAACTCAATGTACCACTTGGCTGCAAGGCCAATCAAAGTGCATTGAAAAAGATGAAGACGAATTGAATCATCTATAATGGAATTCGATGCACACCAAAGATGGTAAGTCATCACATGATTAGACGGATCTTCTCCTGGCTTCCCTTCAAACTTTGGTATATCACTGGGCAACTTATTCGGCATTAACAGCCAAAATGGAAGATAATTGATGGGATCATTTGTAAGGCACGACAAGTCAAGAAAATCCAAAGTTGCTATAAACGGTAACTGATTGTTCAGATCCCGAAAACTTGGGGTCATAAGACCAGCCCCAGGAGGAGGATATCCAGGATAGCTTGGTATCGGATTCGCATTTGGGATATTATATCCTCCTGGAAAACCAGGATTAACTGGACCATACTGGGGTTGTTGAGGTTGTTGATACGTATACCCAGGGTATGGTTCACACTGATAAGTCGGGTTCTGCACAGCAGGACCGTATTAGTACTACCCCTGGTATGGTTGATAAGTAAATTGTGGTTGACTTGTGACAACCATACTAGGCCCAGGTTGTCCTACAGGCATGGAAACCGAAGTCTGGATTGTAGGTCTAGACTGGGGTAAAGAGGCCTAAGGAGTTGACACAGGAGCAGTAGAAACTAGAGCCGTTGTTACACCAGAAATGGGAGGAGTGGATTGAACAGAAGCTGCAGTAGTTGCAGCATACTTTTGGGATGGAGTTCAGGGCAAACTAGGCCCAGACTGTTGAGCTACCCCAGGTGTAGTAGTTTCAGTATTAGGCTGGACAGGTTATTGGGGTGAACCAGAAACAAAATACTATCCAGATTAAGATGACAACTGCACACTAGTTACGAAGTCTGTTGATCCCACACCACGTTCATTCCGGGGTATGGACCCATAACAGGTTGAACGTATTGAGGACCAAAACCAGGTTGAGTGTAAGATTGATAATTATATGGTACATTTCCAAGTCCTTGAACAAATGATTGACTTGAAGGTGGTTGAAAACCTTGAGGTTGATATTGACCCTGAGGTTGGTACTGACCTTGAGGTTGGTACTGACCTTGGGGTTGGTACTAACCTTGAGGCTGGCATTGACCTTGAGGTGTATATTGATATTGGGGTTGACCTTGAGGTACATATTGGTGCTGGGGTTGACCTTGAGGAAAATATTGTCCCGTAGGAACATATTGTCCTTGAGGTTGCCCCCCAGGCGGTAATGGACTACCCTGGGGTTGCCCCCCAAGCGGTATTGGAGTACCTTGCAGCTGCCCCCCAGACGGTATTGAACTACCTTGAGGTTGCAGATTAGGAGTAGTACCAGACATCATAAGAATCTCTTCGACACTTAACGGTTTAGTTCCGTTATGACCAGGAGATACGGCATAATCGATGGGTCGAGGAGAAGCTCCTGAAAATGTACTAGATACAAACTGATACCTAGGAGGAACAGAAGGACCACCATGTAAGAAAGTTTCTGGCATCTGAGTAAAAAAGGATGATTGTCTCGACATATTCAAAGGAGGATAATAACCTCTGGGTGTTGGATGGAAAGGAAATCGAGGTGGTGAAGACGCGAGACCTGGATTTTCTAAGAAATTGGTCAATGAAATATACCAAGCATCACCTCTAATGGGACTATAGAAAATAGATTCATGCTCCCTAAGTTCAATAGTCGGTTGGTTTTCAGGGATGCTTATACCTTTGTTCGGACATGAACTTACAATTTCTTCAATGGAAATGAGTTCAGAAGGAAGATTCTCAGTAATAATATTTTCTGCTCTGGGTGAACTAGGACCACTAGAAACAGGAGATGCAAATCCTGAACATGGAGTAGCAGCAATTTCAGTTTCAGGTTCAGACATTTCAGGTTCTTCGGCTAATGAGCTAGTAGGAGTGATACTACCAGTAACCTTGGAAAATGAAATCAGTTCAGAAATATGTTCTGTTGCTTGCACTAGATAATCAGGATGTACAATCAACGAAGACTCTCCAGCCTTCAGTGACCCAACCCTACTTTCACTAGGTGTGACAAGGGCTGCCAGCCCTTCCAGTTAACTTGGTGTAAATTCGGGAGGCTGCCCCCATAGTCAACGGGATTGTCTCGGTAATTCAGCCATGATTAATTTAATTACTTCACACGAAAACAAAGAAAAATCTCAAGAAAACACCTAAAGTCACTAAAGAACCAAACAATTTGAAGCACACGCCTAACAAATCTAGGATATCAAACCACATACAAACAATATCTTTCCGGATCGCAAACACTAGTTGGTTATGAAATCCAACGTCGCAGAATTCAATACAAAAATGGTGGTTGGAACAGTTACCCGACAACCTGCTTAATGAAATAGACTGGCACAAGTTTCTTCATTATAACCATCTCGAGTGAAGATAACCCCCCAGAGAGTCCAAGTGAGTCTAGTCGATGTCTGCTCCAGGTATAGTGGGATCTTCCCTCCATCGTCACCTAGGAAAGAATCCTAAAGATTATGGTCACTAAGGTCACCAACAGAAACAAATATACCTGGGGGAACAGTCTACGATCTGATACGCACGCAAGGGAAGAGTAACAAGCTCAATCCCCTTGAAGGCTCATCCAAGGTTTACCAATAAGTGACCCCAGGCTCCTCAACAATGGTTAATCCGAGGTTTACCATTTTTAATACGTGAATATCTTCTGTCATTCCCAATGAGGAAGGATTGATTCCCACACTGGTTCGGATATGATCTCGTGCTTCTCCTTTAAGAGGAGCTTTCCAAGAGCATAGATGTAACAATTGGATTTTCTTCCTACCGCAAGATTAACTACTTGTTTGTTTAAACTACCTTGGAGAGTTAATTACTGCCTACTCCAAGATACTAGCCTAAGCTATGTTGGTGAAAAGAGCCCTAGAAAATAAAATGATTGCTAGATTGATTTTAATTAAGCGTTAATTTTATTGTTTGTTCCTTAAGTCAATGGGTGCGGAGATGAAACTTTATGGTATGAAGACTCGACTCCAAAACACTAAAAATGCACCTAAGATGATAACAATTCCTTTTCATTTTCAATGAATTTCTAGCTAAGAAAGAGTCTAAAATGCAATGCTTTGCAAATCAAATCTTTCTCTTAACATACAACTGAAAGGAAACTTTTTGTCTTTTCCAAAGAACTTTAAAAATGAGAGTACTAATGACACTCACAGAAAATCCCTTTGCTTTTCAACAATCAACAACTACAAGAATAAGCAATTCCCTTAAGAGAGCTTTTAAGATTTCTAGAAAACTCTAAAAAACTATTGAAAACAAATTTTCAACAAGCTTGTATAATTTCTACGAAAAACTCAAAACTATGATCTAATCTTGAGATCTAAACGAAAATGGATTGAAAAGAAACTTGAAATGTTTTTGAGGATGTTCAACGTAGTGTTTCATATAACTAAGGATCAATTTGTTCAGCTCAATAAAACGAATCAAAAACATCCAATTATATTTTAATAGAAAAAATGAAATTCGAAACTTTTAATCAAGTTCAATCAAAGTTTTGCAAAAGAGACAGTTCATTGAGAAAAACAAACTTTATTGTATTAACTTTAGGAATAAAAGAACCTTACAACCTTTGCCTTGATGTTGCACAAGTTCTTTCCAGGGTCCAGCAGGAGTCTCCTCTACTTTGACAAGCCTCACTCACTT
>APFE031695138.1:93038-108015 GCA_000404065.3 Pinus taeda | reverse complement strand
CCTTATATGTTGCAGCCATTCATGGCGACATTTTATATGCTGGCACCTGAGTTTGCAGTGTAGTACCATCTTATTCCATCATGTTCATTTGGTACTTTTTGGGATCAGTCTTTGATATCAGTGATCCGCTTTATCCTTCAGCATCACTAACATTCTTATATGTGATATTCAGACATGTACTTGTTCGATCGTGATCAGATGATCCATTATTTATTTTCCAGTATTTTATACTTGTATACTTAGTGGATCTGTTCATACTTGATATGCAGACATGATGTACTTTCATTGAGTATGGGTATGCCCACCTCAAACAATGTTTCTTTCTGATCTCCTTTTGTGGCTTGGCAAGGCTGAACTCTGGTGAAGTCCTTCTCAGTTTTTGACAGATTTCCTTTCCATGAACTTGCTTAATATATTTCGTCCATCATGTACCCCTTCTAACCTCATATATTAGGGGGCATCTGTTATAGCTCCAAACCTCACTCTTGATGTTTATGATGCTGCACTCATGGCCTAGGGCAACCCCTCCTTCCAGACCTGGTCCAAAATTTAAAAAAAAAAAAACAAAAAAAAACAAAAAAAAACAAAAAAACAAAACAAAAAAAAACAAAACAAAAAAAAAAACAAAACAAAAAAAAAACGCCTGTGTACGTGGGTCTGTGTATACCCAACCAGCATATATGTCTTAAAACACTTTAAAAAAACTAAATCTCCTTAATTTCGGGTGGAGATCACGGTTTTCACCTATTGATTGCCTGTTAGTGCCCGTGGCCCAACTGTTCCCAACGAATTCCCAACTAAAAACTACTTTGGGAGAAGTATAAAAAGGCTTCAATGGGAAGGCCTAAGGGAGGAGAGAAGAGAGAGAAAGATTACTCTGCTGAGATTTCCTTGACCAAGTCTGAAGATCCTAGTGCCTCTTGCACTTCCCCCATTTACAGGAAACCCTTGTTTCCTTGTGTGATGATGTCTTTCTACTACTTGAGATATCATGGAGTAAGTCATGGAAGGAGTTTGTTAAAGGCTTGAGACTGGACGAATCCGGAGGACGGTTCTGCTTGGAGCCTGTGAAAGGACGAATCAGGTGAAATTATTCCTTTCTGTACTTTAGTTGTCTATAATAAAAGAAACACTTGTCTTTGTTCCTGATAATAATCTTCTTCATGTTTATGATATCAATGTTATGATTCATATATGAATGGTTGTTCTAATTGCATAACTAACTACCTTTCAATATACTATGAAGATGATTTCTTTATGATGTTTAGTCCATATACTGTTGTACTTTTTTGAATTGATTGTTTTTCAGGTTGAAGGAGAAAAAGGAACTCCAAGAGGGTTTGGACCCTGGCCAGATCTTCTCAAACGAAGGACCCCTAGGTATGCCTCTCATCGTAGAGTTTGTTTATATTAGCATCATGGCTGTATGGAATGTGTGTTTCTCTGTGTAGATAACCTTTGATCTGCTAGGGTATTAACCCAAGACCCTAGGGGAATTTATCCCTTAACACGATTGAAGCATTAATATAGAGAAGTTTTACAATATTTCTGTGTATCTTTTCCTGTTTTATGCATTGAAGTATATTGGGTATGAATTTCAAGTTTACTATTTATTTACTGCACGAACTTATATGATTGTGCTAAATAAGTGAATATAAGGTATCTGTTTATGCGAAGATAAGTAAGATCCACAACATGACTTGGGGAAATAATCTAGATCGCTGCTCTAGCAGCGTGAAAGCCCCACAACCCCTAGTTAGGGTTGCGCGAAGATGAATATGACAAGGGCGCAAAGGCCCCGTAGGCCAGGAAAGTGCATGAAGTAACCTGCATGAACGTATTCACAGTTGGACAAAATCAACCCCTTAGACATATTAAGGGTGTGGAAACCTGGTTCCAGCATCCCCCCATACTGCTTCGAGTGAGACCTCAATCTATGCTCTGCGGACTATTGCCAAAAAGGCTAGTAGTACAGGGATTTTTTCAGCTAATTAACTTTGAACCTGGCTCATGCCCCAACAAGACAACAATCTATTGAAATGAACCTCTCTCAATGGTTGTTTTAATTGCATCTGTTACAACCATGGGTAGTTTTCTTACCAACAACCACAAAAAGATTGTTCCCATAGCATACAAATCAGAATTGTGGCCAAGGCTACCAGTCCTTTGGTACTCAGGATCAATATAACAAAATTTCTATAGGAACCATGATATCATATACTGGGTTTCGAAATTTTGGTCTTTACAGGTACAAAGATGGCAAGACCCACATCACCAATTTTACTAACGAATTTGTGGTCCAATAAGATATTCACAGGTTTCAAGTTATAGTGAACAATCAACTTTGGTTGTGCAATATGAAGAAAAATAAACACAAATGCCACTTCCTGAATGATTCTGAAGCGTGAAAACCATGGAAGAGGAGAACTATTTCCTTTGCAAATCCCTTCTAGGCTACCATTTCCCATATATTCATATACCAAACACCCATTCTCAGGGCACACTCCAAGCAAAAGTACCATGCGAGGGTAACCAACTCGACTCAAAATCTCAATCTGAAGAGTTCATTCATTGGCATGTCACCATTATTGAGCTCGTGAACATCATCCTTTAGTGTACTACTGAGTACCCACAATTGTATATATGATATTCAACATGTATTCAACTCGATTAGAATTTTTAAATTAAGATAGGTGGATAAACTCACTATGAATTTTGACTCATTTCGCTTCCTCTTTCCCTCCCTATTTCTCCTCTCATCAATCTCGCCACAACGTCGTCCACATGTTCTCTCTTCATAGTTTCATTTATTGCCACTCCAATCTTCCACACTTCAGTAAAATATATCTTGCTGGGTAGTTGCTCTGTAAATGAAGGCCATGATATCATGGGAACACCAGCACATATGCTCTCGGATGTAGAGTTTCATTTTCTATGAGTCAGAAAACCTACCATTGAAGTATATGAAAGCACTTTCATCTGAGGCGCCCACCTCACAAAGAAACTTATGCCCTCTATTTCCAATCTTTTGTACTATACAATTTTCTTATGGTTAGAACATAAAAGAATATTATATTTTCCTTGTATACATTAGGTAGTTTCCCTTTTCGTGAAAATTTTATCTCAAATCCAGTAGAACTAAACTTAGATTCGTAGTTCCATCTCTATCAAATAGATCATTGACCATGAAATAAATGCACATGGGTTTCATATTTTCAAAAGTTACTAATGTTTTCCAACTTTCTTTTTTAGTATAAACTTTGCAAGGTTCAATGGATGGCTCAACGACAAGTTACGCACATGGCACATTGGACCCAAATGTGGGTTGATATCTCCTACATAAAGCTCAAAAATCATCTGAAGGTATCTTGGAATAAGGAGAGATTAGAGCTATGTGCCCAAGGTTGGTTATTCCATGAAAATGAATTTAACTATGATTTGATGCCTTGTCATTTTGTTTATTTCGTATGGTGCGATCATAATATTAGTGTGTTCAAGATAAGCAGCTTCAAGTGGAAGTGGTGTCCAGTCTTATGGTTAAGGTAATGAGTAACTTAAAGTGCAATCCTAAACTGAAGAAAGATGGTATGTTGATTACGCCTACTCTAGACTATGATACCCCATAGGGTTTCTTTGATGGGTCCAGCCAAGGGCATCCACCTAGGTGTGGGATTGGTGGTGTTTTGTATATAAATTCATTTCAATTCATTCATATCATATGTACTTTGGGTCCTAGTTCCATTTGAAAGGTCGAGTTCTCAAAATGGTTTTTTGTTCTTTATTTGGCAAGTGCTTGTGGTTTAAAGAGGTTAAAAGTGATGGGGAATCTCAAATAGTTGTTGAATAGGCTAATGTAAGTTTTCTATGTAGAATGTGTTGCCTCAATCCCTAATGTCTCAAATTTTGGAGCACATTTAGGAGCTAGAATGGTCATTATTCGTCCACAATTATCATGAGCTAAATCAACTAGCAGATAAGTTATCCAAGGAGGCATTCGAGTATCTAGGTGGCTGATTTTCTTTATATAAATTTATTGATGGCCAGGAATATGAAGGCATGGAATTTCTATTTTAAGTATTAATTTTGGCCTGATGTGGATGAGATTTGTTTTAGGTCATCCATTTAATCTCATATTTTGTGTAATGAACCTGTTGGTTCTTATTCTGTTTAGTTTTGTCTTTAATCTGAAGGTCAGATTTGGTAGAAGGGACTAGGAATGATGGTCTACTTTTTGATATGGCTAGCATGCCTATATAACTCAATGATGTTTCTATTATATGATCAATTTATTCATTGCATTTTGTAATCATGGATTTCTATTTGTGTCTGGGATTCTCTAAAATTTGATTCACGTGTTTTTGTTCCAATCTTGTATTTTTTTGGTTATTACAAATTTCAAGATTTATGGTTGGAGCATTTTCTCCTTTTCGAGTGATTCAAGTCTGCCTTTCTTTATCGGGATGACCATCTATGTGGTCAATCTTTGGGAGTCCAACCTGTGTAGCTTTGTATTTTATTAGTGTAATAATGAGTGAACATCATAGCATTACCTTTGATAGGTTATGGCATATCATCCTGTAAATAAAATAGGTAATGAGTTCATGAATCAGCGTACCTATTTTTTTCTCAGTTCGTCCCTCAAGTCTACTAAAATTTGTAACTATACTTTCGTGACCATGCAAGTAATTATTCATAATTATTGTAAGGAAATGAAAAAATATGCTAAACTTAGGGATTTACATGGAGGTAAAATTATGTTTATGTTTGTATTTTTTATTAGAGATGATGCCATTCTATGAATCATCCAGTTAATGGGAGGAAAACTAGTCAAAGTACTTAACATTCATCTTTAAGATGGTTTTTTATCAGTTTCAAGTCCTTCACAGGCTGCTGCATGCCCAAATTTTAAGTGATTAATTTCTCATGCAATGAATATGAGTGGAGGGAAATCAAGTGTCCCTGAAAAATTTAACCATCTATATTTGGAGAAAGTGAAAAATCTATGGCATAGATGTTCTAAGCCAATAAAGGTATTTCCATGGGACAAATCGTACAAAAAAAAAATCACCACATATTCAAGCTCATATTTGAGGTGGAAAAGTGGTTATTCATTCTTGTCCTATTTATGTCATCTCTAAGTGAGATGGTTTACTATGGATAACAAAATAAGGAGTTCATCATACCTATTAACATGTTAGTTGGCATTTATCTTCCAAGAATTTTGAAGGAAAGCATAGTTTGAATTATCAGAGAATCTTTAGGTAATCTCATTAAAAAAGTATGTTTCTCCTTATATGTTGATTATGTTTGTTGACTGTGATACCCCATGGGGTTTCTTTGATGGGGCCATCCAAGGGAACCCACCTAGGTGTGTGATTGGTCACATTTTTATATAAATTCATTTCAATTCATTCATACCAGATATACTATGGATACTATGATTCCAATTCAAAGGTCGAGTTCTCAACATTGTTTCTTGTCTTTATTTGGAAAGTGAATGTGGTTTGAAGAGGTTGCAAGTGATGGGAATCTCAAATAGTTGTTGACCAGGCTAATGCAAGTTTTCTATGTAGAATGTGTGGCTTCAATCCTTGATGTCTCAAATTTGGCAATGCATTCAGGAGTTATAATGGTCATCCTTCACCCACATTTATCATGAGCTCATTCAACTAGCAGATAAGCTCTCCAAGGAGGCATTCTAGTAGCCAGATGGTTCTTTTTCTGTGTATAAATTTGTTGATGGCCATGAGTCTGAAGGCATGGAATTTCTACTTTAAGTCTTAATTTTGGCCTAATGGTTTGCTTTTTGATATTGGTTGAAGTTATAGAGTCTATCATCATGTGGCTTGTGGTTTCGTACGAGTCTTGGACATAAAATATGTATATCTTTATTTTGGAATATAACTATTCTTTTTGAGGAAAAGAAAGACATTTTAAACATTTTTTTATTCTATAAATATATTTCTAATAAGTATACTTTTTAAATGTATATGTTTTTAACTAATGTAATCTATATTGCACAAATATTTTTAGAGAGCATTATCTTAATACTATATTTTGTACTCTACAATATGTATATTTTTTACAGTTTCATTTTTACATTGCATTCTACCAAAAGGAAAAAACACACAAATTGCAAAAAAAAAGTGTGTAATTTTGATCAGAAATGCTTCCCTTTCACTATTAAACAACACAAATTTTCTGTACATCTATCTCCAAATAGAAAAATGGTGCTACCAAGGTAGCCACCACAAGCAAAAGCATCATACTATATAAACTACAATGTGGCACACCAAAATAAAGGAAACAACAAGCCAAATTTTTAAGTCTTGAAAGTCAGTACCATCATAAGAATAGAGAAATCAAAGAAATAGATTGTATTGCATCCAATTGGTGAAATTTTCAACTATGCCAGTTGATGAACTATCATCAAGATCAAGGTTGTGGCACACCATAAAAAGGCAACAAGTCTCCCAAATTTAAGTCTTGAATGCCAGTACAACATAAAGCAAAGAAAAAATAGAGGAAAAGATGACACTGCAGCCAATTAATAAAAATTTTAACTATGTCAGTTGGTAAAATTTTCAACAATGCCAACTGATGAACTTTTAGCAAGATCAACTTTGTGAACAAATAAATTTTAAGTCTCAATATTCATGCCCAAAACATGTATTTTCCTTTGCAGTGTGCATGTTATAGATCCCCTGGCACTTACTGCTCCCTGAGGACATCTTTGGTCTTCCAAGCCTTTCTCCATCCCCAACCCCTACTCCTGAAGTTGACAACCTGTCTCCCTCAACGACCACCGCATCCTCTTCTTCATTAGGCAATACTTCCTCAGCAACTCACTCAGCTGCATCATTTATATCCCCCAACAATCTTTTTATATTATTGTGCCCATAATAGCCAAGGCTCTTCTACTATTGCCAAGAGCCTGACATCAAATAAAATTTAGATGAGACATGAATAGATATGGGACAAACCTTCGAACTTGAAGCTTGTCGGACTTGAAAGTGTTTCCCATTATGTATATAGTATATAAAAAGCACTTTGCTCTTAAAATTCATTGAAAATTTGTGCTTCACATGCCCATTCTCTGCTCCCAACAATCTTGAACTTAGTATGCAGATTGACTGTTTTTTTCAACATTACAGAGACTTTGGATCTACAAGCCTAAATTTCATACTTGTCATTCATCAGTTTAGATATGCATTTTTAGATATCTAATGTTCTTTTTCAATTCAAATCTAAACATCCAAATATCAAATATTGCAAATTCTCTGCTCTTTTCTTCTTCAGTTGTTTTCTGGCATATATTTCCATTTCTCACGCTTTGTTCTTTTGTGCCCAAGGGTTAAGTTTTTAAAAATTTAAGCTACTTGGAGATTGCAAGGCACATTTTAGTGTTTTTAGCTTTTTAATACTTTTCTATGGTTAGTGTTCAAATTGTGAAATATAAGACTGTTGAGATTATAACTCCCCATATATTACATTTGGAAACTCAAGATGAACATGTTATACAATCTAAAGGTCTATGGAAAATGTTGGTTGAAGCTACATCTTACCAAGGAAATTGAAAGACTTGCCTATATGAACAATCTTGATAAATCTATATGTTTGATAGGACTGCATTTTTCAAATAATATGATGTTTCATATTGGTGAATGTAAAATGCCAAAATAGAGTTGGGAAAAGTTGAATTTACTATTTGAAAACCAAATTGTCATCCCTTGTACCTACTTATCCTTCTTCATTGAATATTTTCTTGCCAAATTTAGGTTACTGTTAGCACAACTAAAAGGTTGTGGAAAATCCAAATCAAATAATGAATGCATTCCCATTATTCTATCCAAGATTAAAGATCGTTGTTAGGTATTTTTCTCTACCTTGTATTTCACTATGGATGTGCTTGTATAAGAGCTCAAAGTGCTCTATTTTCATCTTTTATATCAATGTCTTACCAAGAAAAAATCTAATCTTAGGCAATTAGATGTTCCTTCTAGATCTAAGAATAAATCCCTTGTGGCTAAAACCTCCAAAGCTAAGCACAAAACTCTACACAAACAAGAGATTGATACTACTAAAAATAGTAAATCTACCTCCAAGCCTCAATAGAAATAAAATCCTTTGCTCCTCTATCTTCCAAGTTTGGTGAGTCTTCTTCCAAAAAAAAGAAGAATTCAAGTGTAACATGCAATTTACACAGCATACTTAGGTATGAGGAAATATTTGAAGAGACTAGATGTATTGATTGAAGTCACGTAGTAGCACAAAATTTTAGTGCCAAACCTTCTTCAACTACTAAAATGCATGTAGTTTCCACTCTATATTTACATGCATTTTCAAATAATTGGATGCTTGAGATTCTAGAGCCTCATGTAATGACTCGTTCTCATGAATTGCCTCCTTCCACATTTGAGAATAGCATTTTGAAAATTTCAGTTGGAGATTCTTCTCGACGTGATGTTGTAGGTTTAGGCATTGTACACTTAGGTAATGGCTACATTAATAATGTTCTCCTTACTCTTAAAATTTCTACCAATCTACTCTTTATTTATGTATACACATTAATTTGGTTTGAGCCTTCTTTAGGTTCCTCCTTTATTGCAAATGTTGAATTTTTTAGCACATTTTTGCATGAAATATTTGGACATATGAATTACAGGTATCTACAACAGTTTAGACCACAAACTTTGGTGCTTGGTCTTCCTAAAGTTTCATACATCAGTATCCTTATCCAAAAGTTAAGGCCTTGTGTGTTGTCAAATGTTGTAAGATGGTACATAGTGATCTCATCCCATTTCTAACTCATTCATTTTCAGGGGCTAAGTATGCAATCACCTTTAGTGATACTTATGTCTTTCTTGGGTGTACTTTCTTAAGTACATGAGTGAGATCTTTGTTCCTTTTAATATATTTTTAAAGATTTTATTAAGCAGCGATTATCCCTTACTATGAAGAAAATGTGCACAAAAAATGGGGGGAGTATGTCAGTCAAGCATTCAAATATTTTGTAGAAATATGGTATTCAACATCAATGTGTACACCCTTCAACAAAATGGCATTGCTAAAAAATAACTAGTCACTGAAAGAGTGGCCAATTGCAAGAACACAACCCCTTCTTTCTAGGCTACAAAAATGAACAATGAAAATTACATTCAGAATTACATGCCTCCTAGGGAAGTGTTGAATATGACTCCAAAGGAAGCTTGGACACATGTTAAGCCCAATGATTCTTCCTTTAGATTATTTGGTGTTCAAACATGCCCCTAAAGTCTACATGACAAGTGAGTTGTTCCGGCCACATATTGGCTGCCAGAAAGTCATGCTCTCAATTGAGTTATTCCAACAATAGTTTTGTGGATTTATATGTGTGTCATTGCACTCTGATGCTGCAATTTGAAAGCATGAACAATTCACATTAAGTCTCTACATAACTTGGTATATATAAACTGTCACTTTTTGGCGCTATGATTTGAACCCAGGGCGCCTGGATGACAATCAAGTAGAGTTTCCCATTAAAGTTGCAAACTTTACACCAAAAGTTATGAGTAATTGGGTGTTGATGTCTGGCTCAATTTCATCTAATACGTGATGATGTCTGAATTTATGAGGTTGTGACATAAATTTAGATTTGGAGATATAGCCATCATATTGTTCATGAATTAATATTATTTTATTTAACTTATCTGATGTCATCTACTACTTGTATTCTTTCAAAATCTATCAAATATTTGCTATTGGAACTTGAGAGACCGTCTTTGAAGATTAAGATGTAATCTATGTTTGAAAGGTTATAGAATCTGTCAATTTGGAATGAGTGATTTCTCTTTATCTTCTAGCCTGTCATTTTGTTTACTAATTTTTATCTTCAATGATTTTGTATATGTCACAATTCTTCTTGATTTTATGGCTTACGAAGTTCCTTTTGCAACATATGGTGCAATTGCTAATAATAAAATCTAATATATAACATTATTGCACTCTCTCTAGCCCAGTATGGTAGAGATGTTGTAATGTAATGTTCAATATTTTGACTAAGGCAAATTATATAATAAATAAAATAAATTTTAAAAATAGAATTAAATATGAAGATTAATGTAATGTAATGTAAACATTTTAACGCGATCAAAATAAAATAAAAATAAAAATAACCCTATAAAAACAAAATAAAAATGGCCATGGTATTCATGTGGAATATAGCCTATTTAAAGGAGGAAATCAAACTAGCCTAAATCCATCTTAACTTTGGATCTACCAAGCATCTAGAGGGATCAAATCTCTTAATATGCAAACCTCTTCTACAATGAAAAATATTTGATCCCTCTAGGTGCTCGGTAGATCTAGAGTTAAGATGGATCTAGGTTGGTTTTTAATAAATCGTCAAGGTTTTGAATTGTGTATATTTTAAGACAATAAACAACCACCAAAGATAATAATCGATAAAAAAAATTAGCAATTTTATGTAGGAAATTCATTTAATATGGTAGTCGATGCTTTTTCAAATGGACATGAAATTTTGTGGGTGAAATTCTTTTAAATGGGTAGTTATTGTAAATTTAACCATAAAAATGATTTAGAAATATTGATAGATATTGTTCTTTTTAAATTATATATTTAGTATACATTTAAAATTCACATTGTTTAATAAAGGAAATCATTTTTTTTAAGTTCTAGTGAAAAATATTGGTTTAACAATGAGAAGAACAAAACGAAAATAAAAACCAAATCATTGTTGATCTTTGCTATGTTTTAAACTAGTAATTGCTCCTAAAGGTGAAAAGGTACACCAAAGGAATAGAAAATTTGGGAAGATCATCTCTCAATTCAATACAATGCAAGCATCATTAGTTGTTTTTATGAGTGGTTCAAGATTGCTTTAGTGCACATGGGCAGGTTGCTATTAAGCATGCATCCAATCCAATCATGTTGGCTATAGATAGATGGATGCTTTATAAAAAAATTATATGTTCATCTAACATATTAACATAAAGAGATAAAGATGACAAATTTATCCCCTCATTGGTCAATTTGATTTGAACGATATCAAAGGTAGTTGTATCTATATTTATCCATAATCCCATATGAGGTCAGTTTATCCTTCATTGATCCTACCTTATAATCCTCGTCTGAAATTTTCTCGTAGCTATCCAGCTAGCTTGCTCCATTATCTTTTTCCCCTTTATTACTTGCTTGTAATATAGGTGAAAGGGAGTGTTGCATGAAGAGGTAGAGGTAAATCATAGAGTGTTACTAAACCAAGATTGATTTTCCCACAATAACAAGTGTGACATACTTAGTGTTACTAAACCAAGATTGATTTTCCCACAATAACAAGTGTGACATACTTGTTGCAGTGAGATTGTAGAATGGAAACTAATTGAATTCTAGTGATCATTCTATTCAACAACTAAGTCCAGCTAGTTTGAAAGCAACTCATATCGGTGGGTCAACCAGATGTCCTTCTCCATCCAACCAAAAGGGATGGCTATGACAATGACCAGGAACAAGAAGATACTACAGGTGGGGTTGGCTATTTTTTTTCAGAGAGAAAAACCATCATAGCTTATATTAAGAGAATATAATGATCTGAAATACATAAAGATGATGAGGAAACAGATTTTCCAAGTTAAACCAAGGAGTACCAGGTACTCGAAATAACTAGATACCAGTTACCAAAATATAATATCGTATAAGTCCAAAAACTTTCAGATTTGTCTGAGACCGATCAGCCCAAAAAACAGGCACATAAACTGAAAAAATTACAAAATTGAACACATACAAAAGCAAGCATTCAGACTTCCCCGATTAGAGACACATTATTTGAAAACCAAGATCCTGAATCAGCCATCTTTTGACCGTAAAAGGCCTTATTCAAAAAAGTCTTGACTTGCCATAATACGCAGCCGAATTGAGTTCAGAGGCGCCTTTGAGTCTTGAAAGATATTAGCATTCCTCCATTTCCACAAGAACCAACAGACAAAGATAAACAAAGTTCGTTGGGATAAACTCTGCTCCTTCCACCATTTAAAGCCATCCTGAACAGAGGAAAAGATCAGGTAAGGAAAACCAAAAGACAAAGAAAGTTCATACCAGATATGGAGAGATAAAGCACATTGGAAGAACATATGTAAATTTGTCTCCGCCGCATTTTGGCACATGGCGCATCTGCTCGGACCATGCCAACTTTTCTTTTGAAGGACTTCCCAAGTTAGGTTCTTGTTTCTGAAGACCAGCCACGAGAATAAAATCATTTTAAGAGGGCATGTAGCCTTCCATAGTTGAGGAGGAAAGAGCAAACCAGAACGACACGAGTGGGCTGAAAAAATTGAAGCATATAAATCCTTTACTTGAATAGGCAGCGAAGTTTTCGGAGGAGCCCAGACCAGTGCATCCCTGGAGCCCAAACGATGAATTCCCAAGCTGTTTAGACTCTGTATTACAGAGTTCCAAAGAGGACGCATGGAAAAAGGAAAATGTAAGTCCTCCCCATCCTTCCATACAGGAGAAGAGTGAGACCATGATTTAATCAGCCTATCCCATGTGAAAAAACCCTTTGCATGAAAGAAAGAGACCAAACGAGGAGAGAAGGAGGAGTCCAAACCATTAACGATGGAGTCAAAACCAATGAGAATGCTTGAGCTCGAGTATAATTTCCATCGTAAATTTTCCAAGAAAAAAAGTTGTATTTTCCTGAAACTTAACCAAATAGAAGACCCTTTTTTAGTGCCCATGGAATTCCTTCTGAACTAGAACTCCAAACTCCTGCCTTTTAAATATTTCCTATTGATAACTTTGCTCCACAGACCCTCGCCAAAAATACCTCTGTGTAGGGACTTACAAAGAAGGGCTCTCCCGAAAATGCGCATATCTAAAAGACCCCAGCCCCCTGCCTTCTTCGGCTTAGATATAGAAGCCATCTTAACTAAATGAATCTTATTCTGAAAAGCTTTTCCTCCCCAAAGAAAATTGGCAGCCAAGGAGCTCATTTTGTTGATGATAGTAGTAGGAAGGAAATAGAGGTGGGCCCAGAAAACAGCTAATTGAGATAGAACTGCCTGCACTAAAATAAATTTGCCAGCTAAGGAAAGAAATCTTGACTCCCAACCAGAGATTTTTTTGTAGAAGCGTTCAAGTAACCATTGCCAATCCTATTTGGAATTACCTTTTGCCTTCAAGTTGAAACCCAAGTATTTGACTATATGGTGAGCAATCGTTTCATTGAATTCATTTTGGTCAAATTTAGAAATTAGTTAGATTTTTTATTTCTTCTTCCATGGTAGTATTGAACTTGACACATGGTTTATTGCTAGATCTAGAATTTGGAGTTGTTGAAGGTTGCAAATTTGGATAGGTATCTCACCTTCTAAATTATTTGATCTGAGGACAAGTAAGCAGAGCTTTGAAATATTCGAGATCCATTCAGGGACTTTGCTTGATAAGTTGTTTCCTCTAAAATCCAAAATTTCCAACATTCCGCAATTTCAAAGGGATGAGGGGACATTTGCAATTAACCTGTTGTCATTGATCTGCAATACCTGAAGTTTCTTCAATTTTCCAAATTCCACGGGTAGGATTCCTTCTAAATTATTTTTTTGCTACATTCAATACCTTTAGAGGAGCAATTGCTGAAATTCGAAAGTAAATGTCCGGCAAGGTTATTGGCTAAAAGATCTAGAGCCTCTGGATACTATTTTTGCTCACAGATGCAAGGAGGAATCTGACCCTCGAGTTAATTCACTGCTAGAGATAAGAAATTAAAATATGCAACATTATGTAGATTTATGAAATCACTGGTCCTGTCAGGTTATTAATTGCGAGATCAAGTACCAACGGGAAGCCTGAGACATAAATATGTGGACGAGGAAGGCTTTCATGAAATAGATTCTTTGGTAGGTTCCGATGAGTTATAAAGCATTGTTGGTATACGCTGTTTCAACTGATTGTGTGTGAGAGTTTGATGTGTAAGGATTGCAAATGCCCCTTTATGCCCTTGAGCATTTTTGTACAACAATGGGGATGCAAGTCAATACTAGCAAGACCAAAATAATGATTCTCTCTATAAAAAAAGGAAGCAAAGCCAACATATGTTCTTCTTTGAAGGAAACATTCTTGAAGAAGTAAATGAGTACAAGTACCTCGAGATTGATTTCAACAACAAATTTAATTGGGAGGACCACAAAAAGAAAAAAAATTAGTAAGGTGGAAAGCATTATATGCTCTTCAAAACAGATGTAGAGAAGTTGAGTTATGGGATTGGAAAACGACTAAAGCGCTTTTTGGACTCCTAGTTTGTTCAGTAATGCTATATGGGTGTGAATTGTGGGCTAGCAACACCCCCGTCTCAAAATGGAAACAAATTGAGAAAATCCCAAAACACTTGATCATGACCAAGTTAAAATAAAAAGTTTGATATCTTATGAGATAATGTTGAGTGAAACAGGAACAACTCCAATTGAAGCAATTGCTATGGTGCAGCTCATAAAATATCTAAAAATAATTTAGGAAATGGGAGTAGGTAGATGGCCTAATGTTATCTTCAATAAAGGCATGAATGAAAGAAAGAAAACATGGATGAAACAAAACTACATATGGGTGCAAAAATGGAATATCTACCTCAATGCTTGTCCCACAAATAGCAAGGAGCTAAAGGATTTTGTTATGGAGAAGTTTCGTAAACGGGTATGGGGAAAAGAGTTGGGTAGAAAGAAGAAGTACTACATTGAGGAATTCAACCCTACGTGTGATCTACAACAAAAATAGTTCATTGGAGCTAGCATTCTGTGGAGGAAAAGGTTCTTATTACCCAATTAAGAACCAACTCGCATTAACTTTGGTGTGAAACATAACGATGGAAAAGGCCTAAAGAAGCTTGGGAAGAATGTTAGGAAACCAACTCACAAAAAGATAAAAAAGATAGATCAACGCCTTAGAATTCAACCTCTTCGAGGGGGCAACCTCCTTTACATTACACAAA
>APFE031695138.1:45526-93018 GCA_000404065.3 Pinus taeda | reverse complement strand
ATTCATCCCTTGCTTCGTTCTCGATGTGATCTTTCACTTCCTGATCTTTATCAATAAATCGTCATGGTTTTGCAAATTGAATATAAGAGTAACACCTTCTTTAGCCGATTGATAAATCTCGAACAATGAGGGGTTACACTAGTAGTATAGGGACCTAACAAAGAACGGGTCTGTACATCTTGCACGTCTGGGGCAGTGGAATCGGAAAAAACATTTCATTTTGGAATGAGATGCATTCAAAGACATCAGAGAAAGTTATGGAAATATGTTAGCATCGGTTTCTTGGCATTCTCTTTTCAGCGTGGGGATTGTTGGAAAGTTGGGCCAGTTCATCATCAATTTGAACAAGAATGATTGAATTGCAAAATTGATAATTATAGACTATTTTTAATCTCATGGACGTTAAAATATTATATCATATATTAATTAACAAATCAAATACCGACGGGACCATTTTCGTCACCCTCACCAACAAAAAGTTGTCAAATATCAAGTACACGTGGCAAAAAATTGTTAGACGGAGGAGGAAAAAATTGAGCAATTGTGATTAGTTGAATCTACCTAGCCAAACCCATCATAGGAACACCTTCAATATAAATATGTATATAGTAGGTTTGGAATTCAGGTAATTAGTGAAATAGTGTTAAAACTTTTGTTGCACTAACATTGGTTGGGTCTCATTTGACTTATAACTCGCGACTACAATAACTTGAAAAACATTCAACCACTGAATAAATTTATATAACCCCTCCCCTAGGTGAGATGTCTCATTTGACTTATAACTTACAACTGTAATGACTTTGACGAACATTCAACAACTAAATACATTTATATAACTACTCCCCTCCTCATTTGATCATGCCCCTGCCATCATATATTTTATTTCTTCATTGAGTATGATCGGCACAATGTTTTGTAATAAAAAAATTCCTAAACTTAATAAGATACATTGTTATCTTAATATCTAAACCTAAAATATTAGGTCAAAGTTTTACTTTAAAAATATATTAAAAATAAATGAAAATCATTTATAATTTAATTAATTTAATTATTATTATTATTTAATAATAATAGATTATTATTATTTAACAAATTATTTTAATAATTAATTTTATTAAAAATACTTTTTAATATTTACTTTTTTATAATAAAAATATAAACTTTATCTATATTGTAAATATTAATTAAATTGATTATCACTAAATTTGTTAAAAGAGGTTACCTTTTTATTAATTTAATTTTTTCTATAAAATAATTATATTTTGAAAAACTCTGTAGATCCATTCGAGAGACGTTGGCACTTTCCAGGGTGACAAATTTGGCGGACTTCTCTTTTCCGAACAAAATGACGCTGGAATTTGCTCTTTTCAAGACCTCATCGAAAAATTTATAGGCAAAGTTATCCGTTGTTGTGACTCTCGCCAAAAGACAGTCGTCGAATATTAAGTACACGTGGTCAAAATTTGTTGGACAGAGGATGAAATTGAGCCATTGTGATTGGTTGAATTTGTTTAACCTATGTAAATATAAATTTTTAAATTATTTTATCTTTATGAACTTTCGCAACCGCAGTTGGGAGAATTTATTTTGAAACTACGCAGAAAAAAGGCCAAATATAACAAGTAGATGAAGAAAAAATCTATCCCATAAGCGATTTTTTTTAAATAATTTCTTTTTGTTTCTTTCCATTAAATATATCTTTGTATTTATATAAAAATTTGATAAATACAAATTTAAATGTTTATGTTTTTTATTTACATTTGAATTTAAAAATTTATATATAAATTTTAATAAATATATTTATAATAAAAACAATCTTATTTGCTTTTATTCATAATCATATTTTATAAAATTTTAAATATTTTTTTTAAATATTTTCTTTTTGGTGCTCTTTTAAAGTTGATAAAATCTAATTATAATTAGTGATCTGTTGATAATATGAATAATTATTATTGGCTGTCATATATTTTTGTGTTTTCTTTAAAGTTGACAAAATCTAATCATAATTAGTGATCTATTGATAATAAAAATAATTATCATTACCACCCCAATAAAAATAATTATTATTGTCAATGATTTATATAGATATTTATTGGTTGTTATTTATGATACTATATAAATTAGTGATTTATTTAGATGGCTCGTCTCAAAGATTAAGTCATGTTTAAGTATGAACTAATTCAAAGTGTGAAATTGAGGATGGTTCATTAAATAAGTTAATTCAGATAATGGAGCCAATTATTATTAGTTATTATTTATGATTGTACATTGATTCGTTATTATTATTATAAAAAAACAAAAAAAAAATATTTTTTCAATAGGTTTTCACTTTTACTAGATATTTTGGTTTTGAGTCATTAATTTGTTTACTTACATTTAATCAAAATAAACTCTTTCTTTTTTCTCAATGAAATCATGTTGATTTTTCAAGTGCAATAGATACAAGCACAAATTTCTGAAATATTGATAATTTTGAAATATGGAAGATTTTGAGACCAATGCCTTAGCCACAACTCAATTTTGCCCTAAAAAATGGAAGAGGTTTGTTGATGATACTTGTGTCATCTCGCCTCATGGTCATGAGAAGCTGGATTTGTTTCTTAACCTCATTAATTCTTAAGCAGACTCCATCAAGTTTACGATGGAAGTTGAGGTGAATGGACGCCTTCCCTTTCTTGACATTCTCCTTTCTAGGATGGATGATGGTTCCGTCTATCACCAAGTTTTTCAAAAGAAAACTCGCACAGAACAGTATCTTCATGTCAGTTCTCATCATTTCCCGGCTCAGAAATTCAGGGTTCTCAACATTCTTGCTACCCGTGCTCTAAGAATCTCTGATGATAGCCACCTTGAATAGGAGAAATCTCATCTTCTTGAGGTTTTTAAAAATAATGGGTATATCAGATCTCAAAGCCTCAAGGCCTTTCACAAAGCCTACAACGCGCCAAGAGTTAAACCTACTCGTGTTGATGCTATCTCTAAGGTTCATCTCTTGTATATCCAAGGAACCACGGATAGGATTGCCCATATCCTTAGGAAGACTAATGTCTCTTCTTCATTCGAGCCTCTCATTATGATTAAAAATTCTCTTAGAATTGTTAAAGACCCTATTGACCCTAAGGACACGAAGGGGGTCTACCTTGTTCCCTCCTCTTGTGGTACTCCCTATATTGGAGAAACGGGTAGGTCTATTAAACAAAGAATCAATAAGCATGTTGCAGAAATTAGACACAATCGCTCCCGCACATCATCTCTAACCGAACATGCAGAGAAATCGAAACACCATGTCTACATTGAAGAATCCAAAGTCATTGCTAGGATTGATCACTTCCACCATAGGAAACTTAGGGAAGCAATTGAGATTGAGAGGCATGCCAGGAATCTTAATAGGGATGATGCTTAGAAATTGAGTAAGAGTTGGATTCTAGCTCTTTCTTCATGATTCTTCCTCCCTTTCTTCTCCTTTCTCCTTTCTTTCTGATTTACTATTATTTTCTTCTGGTTTCATCATTTATCCCCTTTTATCCTTATTAATATTATTTAATTTCATGTGTTTAACATAATAATTTTATTTTTTAGCAATCTCTCTTTAAACTTTGCTTATCTCTTTAAAAACCCTGCCTCCCCGCGCCCCCCCGCCCCCTATGCATTTTTTAAACCCCTTAGGTTTTGGTTTTTATTTTATTTCCCCTCTTAACCATTCATCTTTCTCAATTTATTTTTTGCAATATTATTAAGTTTGTTAATACAACTAAAATATGTATACACCTAATAATATAACATGATGTAACCTCCTTTTTATTTTATAGATTATTAATATTTTCTAGTAACAATTCTTAACCTATAACTCTAGTTTTATATAATTTAACATTGTTATACTTCTTTTTAAGGGGAATAAGCTATCCTCTAACCAATAATGATCATATAAAATTGATAATATTAATAAATAATTATTAAAATATATTGAAATAAAATATTTTAAATTGAATTATTCCTAAGGCTAGTTTTTCAACTAAAAATATTTTTTATTTAAGGAAATAAGTCACCCCTATACAAACAAGTATATATAAATTGATATTATTAAATAAATAATTATTTTATATAAATCGATAATATTGTAACAAAATATTTTATATTTAATTATTCCATAACAATCAGTTTTTAACTAAATATATAATATTTTAATAGATAACTTTTTACCATCAATTTTTAAATAAAATTTTACTTACCTTTTTAACTAATTTACTAATGGCGAATTTTCAATGGCCAACTCTGAACAATGATGCATCCAGGTTATTTATTCCATCCACTAATTTCTCACTTGTCCTAAAGATAAACCACATTAATTAATTCGAAACATTGACCAAATCTTAACAATATAATTAATCCAAAAAATTTATATCCGAATTTTAATAAATATGAATACATTAAAATTATATATTTAAAATTCGTTATTTCATAAATGAAATCATTTTTTTTTTAAGTTTTAGTGAAAAATCTCGGTTTAACAATGAGGAGAACAAACGAAAATAAAACCAAATCATTAGTGATTGTTACTATGTTTTAAAATATAGATTTTCAATTCTTTTGTCCTTCTGAAATATGTTTTTATTATTTACTTTTATTCATAATCACATTTTACAAAAGTTTAGATGTCTTTTTTAATAAGATTTAGGATTTTGTTTTTTGAAGTTGACAAAATCTAATTATAATTTAGTGATTTATTGATAATGAAGATAATTATTATTATTATTTATTGAGTTATATAGATATTTATTAGTTGTGATTTATAATTTAGTGATTTATTCATAATGAAGATAACTATTATTATTATTTATGAGTTACATAGATATTTATTAGTTGTGATTTATGATAGTACACATGCTTAGATTATTGTGGTTTTTTACAAAATCATATCATAATCTAATTTAGTGATATATTGATAATGAGGACAATTATTATTGGTTGTTATTTGTCATTGTACATTAATTTCATTGTTATATTTATAAAAAAAAAAAACAAAAAAAGAATATATATATATATATATATATATATATATATATATAATATATATATGGTTAACTAGCAATTTTAAATGATAGACTTTCACTTTTACCAAATATTTTGGTTCTTGAGCCATTAATTTGTTTACTTACATTTTAACCAAAATCAACTTGTTTCTTTTTCTTCTTTTATTTTTCTTTTCCAGATCCCACTGGCTTATTAACATAGTGATATATTGATAATGAGGACAATTATTATTGGCTGTTATTTGTCATTTACATTGATTCATTGTTATTATTATAAAAAAACAAAAACAAACAAAGAATATATATATATATATATATATATATATATATATATATATATATATATGGTTAACTAGCAATTTTAAGATGATAGACTTTCACTTTTACCAAATATTTTGGTTCTTGAGCCATTAATTTGTTTACTTACATTTAACCAAAATCAACTTGTTTTCTTTTCTTCTTTTTTATTTTTCTTTTCCAGATCCCACTGGCTTATTAACATAGCCTAACCCCGAGGGTACTGGCTTATTAACATAGCCTAACGCTGAGCGCATCGATGAGAATTGACCCCATGATCTCCCATTAGCGAGGTGCTTTAGTGACGAGAATTCAACCAATTGAGCTAACCCTCAACGCTAACCAAAATAAACTCTTAAATAAGTTAATTCTATATATATAAATTATGACACTGTACTACACTACAATTTTTACCTTACACTTAATAGATACAAAGTTTATATGTCTTATCTGTTGGAATTATTAACTTTTATTTGTCTTATAATTTATGCTTAATATTTGGTCATAGAAGAAGATTGTGACATATTATTATGGGCCATTATAAAGTAGATTTTGTTTGGACATGAAAATTTTGCTTTTTAGAAGATTGATAATATGAGAGATTCTCTCAAACTCATTGACATATAATTTGATGTGTGGTTGAAATATTCTCTTAAAATATTTATTAACATGTTAACATAGTATGTTTATGTGGATACATCATTATATTTATCTAAATACATAGCTTATGTATTAATAAGTGCATAAATATTTATTGCAATGAGAGGCTCATTCAACCCTTCATTACTAGGGAGATGTGTAATTCCTTTTGTATTCAATCTCAAGTTGATCGGTATCCCTTTTAAAATAAAAAATTAACTATTATCTAAATGGAAAATTAACTTCAGTTATAACAAAAAATAAAATGACTATATAAATTTGGGTGGCTTTAATTAAAAACATTATACAACACCAACAATCCCACTCTCACTGGACTCATTGTGTTGATTGTTGATATTCAAGGGGCATTCTATAGCCAAGAATGAGGGAGATGTGTAATTAGTTTTGTGTTCAATCTCAAGTTGACAAGTGTAGCTTTTAAAATAAAAATAAAGTAGTATCTAAATGAAAAATGTCAACTATAATAAAAAAACAAAAGTACTCTACAAATTTGGTTTGTTTTAATTAAAAGCATTATAGAACATCAACAATCCCACTCTCATTACACTCATTTGGTTGGCTCTTGATATTCAAACCCAATACGAAGGAGATATAAAAATATTTCACTCTCATTTTCATCCATAAATAAAATATTTCAATGTCCATATTAAGTAATGTTAAAATAGCAACAAGAAATTCCAATTTAATTTGTCCTCGAATTAGATTGTGAATGAATTCTAAAGTTTATTTCACATAGCAACTTGTAGTAGTTAATTAAGTTAAATTGACTTAATTGACTTACAAAATTCGAGTTGGAAGTATATCTAGATTCAAGTAGAGCGATCCTTAAATTTTAGGGGCTCAAGTTGAGTTCTTTTGAGTTGTAATTAGATAACTCAGTCTAATTGAGTTATAGTAAGTTAAACTAGTTCTAACTATTGGAGGAACTAGTAGAGGTCTAGTAGTGGAGTAGTGCACCAATGCATCACCAGTACCACACCAGTTAACTAAAGATTCACTCATAAATAACTCATGCATGTCCGTTCAGAGGAAGAGCCAGTTGAGATTAGATTTCAGGGACAGTGTACTATTAGTTGTATAATTTTCCAAGTTGTATAGATGGTGCATGCAATTAGTTGAGGACCTATGTTTGGATTGTGTAGTTATGGAGAGTGGATTCCCCAATTAAATATGGGCTAATTCCCTTAGGGATTGCGCAAGGAAGTAGGGGTTTAGCAGACAACAAAATTGGCTAAATGTTGGCTTGAGCTGGTTTGTGAAGTGGACAGAGAGATTGTACTTGTGCAAGAATTGTTCAGGATGAACAAGCATTGTATTTTCTTCTCATATATTCTGGTTAACTCTTTCCCCAGAGAAATATTGTGTTATGTGCGATTGATATTCTTTCTTTTCTGCTTATTGTCTTCATCAATCAATTTTGGTTTCTGCTAAAGAGTAAAGTAGATTCTTGTCTTGTGTTTTATAGAATCACATAAGTTGTTGAATCTATAGCAAAAATCTACAAGTAACATAATTAAACATGCATTATACCCCTTAAAAAATTAAAAAATCTTATATTTTCACTTTCCCCTTACCTCATATATTTCAATATCAACTTTATATATATATATATATATATATATTATATATATATATATATAATATCAACTCTCGAATTTCCCAACCCCTGAAAGAGATGTTGTAATTTTCTAATTATTATAAACATTTTGACTCAGTCAAATACACAAATAAAAATTAAATACTATTAAAAATAAAATTAAAATTTTGAGGTAAAATATTTTTTTCAATTTACTTCTTAACAAGATTTTGGGCTCCGATTTGTTTTGAAAAACCCATGTTTTTTTCAATTAATATATATATATATATATATAATATATATTATATATATATATATATATTAATATATATATATATATATATAAATTATATAGATATATATAGATACTTTCTAATAGCCTAAATTATCTTAGTTCCACATCTACCAAGCCCAAGAGAGATCAAATTTCTTGTAAAACTTAGACAAATGTTTGTACTTCTAGAAATTTGATCCCTGGTAGATCCATGGTTTATATATATATATATACACACACACACACACATTATTAAATGCATAAATGTATTTGGTGACTTGAAAATTTCACTAGCGTTTGATTGTGTAGACTATAAAGCTTAAGCTTACAAGTCTAACAACTATTTCCTAGATTTAAAACAAAATTGTTGGAAAAATATATTGAAAAGTTTCTCAAAATGTAGAATGGAAACATAATTTGAAATTTTTTAACCATCATGAGATTTTCTTTTCCATTTTTTTAAACCATATATAATATATACATAGTTGAGATTGAAAGATTTTATTCAGAATGAGCTTTGAAATATTTTATTTATAATCATATTAAATTTTATTATTATTATTATTAGTCTAGATCAAGAGGGATCAAATCTCTTGAGATGGGGGATTTAATCCCTCTCGGCCCTTGGTAGATTCAGAGTTAAGATGGATCTAGGCTAGTTTAATTATTAACTTTTATATAAGCTACATTATAGAAGAATATGATCCAGGTGGATGTTGGTGGCCACCTACCTATTCCAATTGGACCCCCACCACTGTCTCTTTTAGTTTTTCAGTTTCCGTAATTGTAGCACAATTTACTATTTTGGCAGTTTTTTGGGTCCCAAACCTTCGGAGTCATTTTAAGGCCATAAACGATGTTTTTTGGGAAAACTAGGACCAACATGGGTGCTAGATTGATGTTGGCCCCTCGGAAGTTGTATTCCCCAGATAGATATTTCTAACGAGGTATTTTGCACATCAAACAAAGATCGTTTGCCAAAGTTATGACCCCGAGAAGTTGATGTACCAATTTACCCAAATGGGGCCCATAGTTTTGGCGCTTCATCTCCTCAGGTCAGGTTTTTGGATGTTTAGCGTTTTCCATTGTTTCTCAATAATAAGTAGGCTTTCGAGCCTCATTATAACACAGTTTAGAGGCATGTAGCTGCCACATCTCTTCTCAAAGATAAGCTACCATCGCCGGAGCTAGTCTTATTTCCATTATGTTTGTAAGCATATTTTATTATTTGATATTAATGAAATGAAGTTTTATTTTTGTTGCATCTCTGTATTTATGGTTATATTTGTAATTTGTTGTGTTCCTGTTTAAAATCGGATCAGAATAACTTGGGAAGAAAAATCATGGCTTAAGAATAACATGGGAAAAATAGGCTACATTAGAGAAGAATACCATAGTTACCATGGAAAAACCATGGGTTAAAAATACCATTAAAAAACCATTTTATTTTAATTTAAATTATTTTTTATTTTTTCAACCTAGTCAAAATGTTAAAAATTACAACATTTCTACCATATTGGGATGAAGAGCACCTCTCGAACCAATTATTATTTTAAATCTAACATATTCATTTTATATTAAGCATGTACTTGGCAGAATAAATTCCACAATGAAAAAGTGAATGTATTAATGATAAAGTCACTTATTTATACATGTGCAATCTAGGTGTGAGATAGTTGTGTCTCGGTAACTTATTAACGGTAAAAACAAAATATAAGACTAATTACACAATATACAATAACAATCCTAAAAGATTAGTTAACATTCCCCCCTTAATCCAAAGGGACATTTGACATGCCAAGTAACATTATGAACTTTTCAAACTTTTCACGTCTGACAATGTGTCAGATGAATAACTACAACATATACATAATTTCAAATCAAGTGATATTTGGTGTTAATATGCTTTCTTCAATCATGAAACTTGGGATTCTTGGCCAACTGAATTGCAAAAGAGTTGTCAATAAGTAGTGGAGTTGAAGCCTTTTGTTTCTCTTGAAAGTCTTCAAGTATTTTTCGAAGCCAAATGATTTCTTTTGTAGCTTGAGCTGCTACAACATATTCAACTTCAGTTGTAGAATCAGCAGGAACATGTTTTTTGCTTGAGCTCCAACTAATGGTTGTTGATCCAAGATTCATGAACTAACCAGAAGTCGCGGGGTCTTCACTTAATGAGCCTCTGACGCATCACGTGCGTTTGTGGCATATTAAACAATACCCTTAATTTGACTACATATTGCAAAATACCCCTAAAAATCACATTATTTAACCCCCTACCAATACGAACCCAATACACCCTCCCAATTTAAATACCCCTACTTTCACTAGATATTGTAGGTATCCATTTTTTCATTAACATTTTTTATACCCCTTTATATTTTTTCATTAACTTTGGCCTCCATTTTTTATACCTTCCAATATAAAAACCCTCTACCCCCTATATATCTCCCAATATATTATGTCATTTTTTCCACAATAAATGTCCCCCAATATGAACCCATGTGCTATGGTATTGCTTCCCAGTGAAGCCCTTATGCCAAAAGTAAAGACCTCATTCTCTTTATCTCCGACAAAAATAGAATATAAATAGTCAGTGAGATGGAAATCTGCAACTTTGGAATATTTGATGCCATATATGCGAGTTCCTTTCAAATATTTAAGCACTCAATTTGTTACATTCCAATGACCTTCACATGGTTGATGCATGAACATGGATAGTATCTTTACAACAAAAGATATGTTAGGTCGAGTAGTAGTTAGAAAATTCAAACTTCTAACAAGTTGTTTGTACTTTTTTGGATCTTCAAATGTACTTCCTTTAGTGGAAGTAACTTCAAATTTTGCTCCATTGGAGTAGCAATGGCGTTACAATCCTGCATCCCAAATATTTCTAATAGTTGTCCAATATACTTTTTCTGAGAAATAAAAATATATTTGGGTTTCTAACCAACTTCACTCCCTAATTAATAATGTAATAAACCCAAATTTTCCATGTCAAAAACTTTCAATAATTCTCTTTTAATAGACATTATATAGTCATCATTATTTCTTGTGATCATTAAATAATCTACATACACAACCATATATACAACTAAATTTCCAATCATCTTAACAAAAAGAGTTGCATCATCTAGATCAAATAACTTATAATTCAACTTGAGAAGGTGTTCAATTAATTTTTCATACCATGCACAGGGTGCCTGTTTCACTCCATACAAAGCCTTCACCAACTTACATACCTTTTTCTCATTTCCTTTCACAACAAAGCCTTCTGGTTGAAACATATGAACATCCTCCTTCAAATTGCCATTCAAAAAAGTTGTTTTTACATCCATATGGTGTATCTTCTAGCTATTTTGAGCTGCAAGAGAAAATAAAGTTATAATTGTGCCCCATTTTGTTGTAGGAGCAAATGTCACTGTGTATTCAATACCATCCTTCTGAGCATAGCCTTTTGCTACAAGACTTGCCTTGTATTTATCAAGCAAACCATATGCCTTGTACTTGATTTTATACACCCATTTGCAACCAATAGGTTTGATGCTAGCAGGACGATCCACTAACCTCCAAGTTCCATTCTTAATAAGTGCATCATACTCCTTTTTCATTGCATCCTTCCATTCATCACAATTAGAAGCTTCTTCAAACCAACTAGGTTCATTAATTGTAGAATGATTAAATTCACTGTCATGAGAAACGTTACCTAAATCTCCTTCAAAAGAACTTTGTGTTTAAAAATCAGCATACTAGCTTGGAACTTTCCAATATGTGTGGATCTTTGTAAAGTTTCATGAAGTGGTTGTGATGGTTGCTCATCCTGAAATACTATTTCTTCAGGAACACTTTCTGACCCTGCAGAAAAAACATTGTCCTCCAAATTTTCTTCAGCAATAACATTCTCAACATTCTCATGAGTCAAAGATGGAAAAACCACATAGTGATGCAAAATTGGAACCCCCCCTTCAGTATTTGGAACATCATTATCAGATTCAAAATAGAACTTTTTGGATGCAAAATTCTCCAAATGAGTCAGTTTCCTGTCAACAGTGGTATTATCTTTATCTGATTCAAGGAAAATAACATCTTCGGAAGGAATGAACTTCTTATTTTCTTCAACATACATCCTATATACTTTGGAAGTATTAGAATAACCCAAAATATACATTTTTGACTCCTTGCACCTAATTTATTTCATTGTTGCTTAGGAATTAAAGCATAACATTTAGATCCAAAAACTTTTAAATGTTGAATAGTTGGGATTCTATTATACCAAATTTCATAAGGATTTTTTTTATTGATAACATAAGAAGGACAACAATTTCTAATATATGTTGCGCAAAGCACAGCTTCTCCCCAAAACATCAACTTCACATTCTTAAAAAACATCATAAATCTAACAATATTGAGCAAAGTTCTATTCATACCTTCTGCAATACCATTCTCTTGCAGATTATAAGGTATGGTAGTCTTATTTTTTATCCCATTGTCCTTTAAATATAATTCAAAAGCATTAGAAGTATATTTACCACTATTATCAGTTCTCAGAATGTCAATGTTCAGTTGAGTTTCATTTTTGATCATCTAATGAAAAGTTTTAAAAACTTCAAACACTTGTGGCTTATCTTTCAACAAATACTCCCAACATATTTTTGAGTAACCATCAATAAATGTCATCACATATTTATTTCCATTGGAAGTTGCAATAGGCATAGGTCCACATAAATCTAAATGTATGAGACCTAATTTTTTGGAAGCTCCAGAAGAAGAACTATGAAAAAGTTGCTTACAAAGCTTTCACAAAATATAAGCATCACATGTTGTCATCTTTCACAGAATTGTAAGCAATCTGTTGATACCTTGTTGTCTCATAATTCTGATGATGTCATAATTAATGTGACCAAAACATGCATGCCATAATAAATTGGAAGAAAGAGAATCACTTTGTTGGGATAAAAGAGAAGAATTGTCACTTACAGTAGAGGATGTGCCATTCAGTTTTAAAAGCGTACCTTCTTCAACACTGGTCAGAATGACTGCATGATCAGATGCTCTATGTAACTTAATAATTCCATCGAAGATATGTATGGAATGTCCTTGTTTTCGAATATGTATAAGAGACATTAAATTTCTTTGAAATTATGGAATGTAAAGGACATTTTGTAGAAAATAGTATGCAAGATTTGGTAGCTTCAGATGAATGGATTTAATCCCTGAAGACTTAATTTGATATTTATCAGCAAAGTAAACTATGCCATCAACCTGATTATTGAATGTTTCAAACAAATCTCTTCTAAAAGTCATATGACATGTGGCACCTAAATCCAAAATCCAACTATCATGCCAAGAAGAAAATGTTGTACTAAAGATCATTAATATTAAAATTGCAATGGGAAACAATGTAATGTGCAGACTTTGATGATTTTCCCTTAACTGGTGGTGGTTGATCTTTCTTTTCATTCAATTGTTCTCTCCTTTCACTAACTTTCTCCCAAGGAATTCTACAATTAGTTGTAGTATGACCAATTTTACCACATCTAAAACATTTGATGGTTGGTTTATCATTAAAGTTCATTCGTTGTTTGTCTCCCTGAATATTTTTGGCTCCCCTTCCTCTATAATTTCTTTTACCATGGCCTCTAGTACTTTTATCACCTCTAGAAGTTTCACCATCAGACTTCTGATCTTTATGTGCAAGGCAAAAAGTTTCTATGTGTAACCTCTTTCTTCCTAAAGGCCCTTTCTCTCTCAGCTACTTTATTTACTAGTTTATCAAATGTAATATCTTTTAACTTCCCACTAGCTTGGAGAGATTCCAAGTAGTGTGAATAGACAATGTGAACGAATTTTATAAAAGTTGTAAGTTGTAAATCGAGTTCAATTCTAGTGGCATTTTTATCATGAAAAATAACTTTTATTGCAAAGGCCATCTTTAAAGGATCATTGTCTTTCATCTCCAAATTAAATAATCTCAACGACAACTGAATAATTTCAAGTTTTGAATGTGAATCATAAAGTTCTTTCAATTTTTGTAATGCTTCAAATGTTGTATCAAAAGAAATAATATATCAGCTTACGTCCTTTGTGATTGATGCAGTGATTAATGCATATGCATTGTTTTCTTTTGTCTCCCAAATTGCACGTTTCTTTTCACTTTCAAGTGACTTCGACACAATTTGTTTTCCATCATTATCTTTCTTTCCTTAAGAGACTTCCCACAAATATTTAAAAATAAGGGCACTTTTAAGCTTACGAAACCATTTTTTATAATTCTCTTTTCCGTTAAGCACAACTTCAACTATGGAAACTATTGAAATCATAATTGTTTTGCAGCGAAAAATATTCTTCAAACAAATCCTTTAAAATTTTTCAAATATGTGAAATACTCTTTTAAAAAAAATATAATTCCCTACTTTTTTAAAAATAAAAACATGGCTTAGTGGCTTGATGCTGGGCTTCAAAATCTCCATTTTTTTATATAAAAAATTATGAAAATAATTCTCCAGTGGAATAATGGATGGTTGTTGACCAAGTCAGCATACCTTAGCTCGTCAAGCAGAGACAACTAAGCATGTGTTGGAATATCTATACCCCTTCGCCATATTTGTTGCCAAGTCAATTGCAAAGCAAATTATCTCTTATCAACAACACAAACATCGGGCCTTCCAGTAGGTATGGGCTCTTGTTGTGGCCTAAAAATAGCGATCAAATGATGATGGATGGCAGGCGTCAATCTGTCTGCATGCAATTTTCTTCGGAGACCTCCCAACAATGGATGAATTTGAAACTTGGGGGGTCAAGTCACAATACCACTGATCCAAAATGGATCTAACATAGACTTCTAAGTCTATGAATTTTCCTCACAGAGGAAAAATGAAAGTCATTGGATGATTTTGAAAATAGTCTCATTTCGTAGATTGTTTCATTCCGAATCCAACACAATTTGAACGGGCCAAAATAGACTCCAGACGAAGGAGTTATTGTAAAAAGAATATTTTCCCAATGTCCTTAGAAAAGGAAGCATTTCTTATTAAATTTTGCCTAAGGGTTAATATTAGCCTTATGTATTACATCCCTTAGAAAAACTAGGCTGAGCATTGGTGACTTAGGGCTTTGTCAGACTCTGCAACAGCAGAACTGCTCAGACCACGTCGCCCCTATTATGGCTCAACTGCAAACACTGGCACCGAATAGAGTACTAGTAATGGATTACCTCCTGGGGGTGGTCGGGGGGGAATCCGAGCCTCCCCCCAATGATCAAAGAGAACCTCCAAATTAGCAGGTAAATGAGGGAACAACAATTTTGGAACAGAAGAACATAGAGACAAAGTAGGCAAATCAGAACAATCAAGGCAAACAAAAAAAGCCACAGGAAGAAGCAGAAACAAACCAACACACACAGGCAGCTAACGCGGGAATTGATGAGGTTCTTAAAGCAACCTCGACAACCTGCAACCTTGTTGCAGCAGTAAGACCAAAGATCGAGCTACCCAGTCAAAGAATCAACACCCAAATCCAATACAAGAAGGATCATGCATTAATAGGGAAATTTATTGGCTTCTGGCCCATAGAGAAAGCCTTGCAGGGTTGGATTGCAACTAGATGGAAACCCAAAGGGCATATCACCTTGCAGCTGGGACCAAAAGATTTCTTCATGGCGGTTTTTAACTACATTAAAGACAGGAATAGGGTAATCGATGGGGGACCCTATTTTTTCAATGTTGTTGGTCTTTACTTGAGATAATGGATTGAGAGATTCAACTCGGACAAAGAAGATCTACGCTGGGCACTAGTCTAGATTCGTCTCTACTCCCTCCCACTGGAATATTGGGATGAAGAATCACTGAAAGACATCGTAAATTGTTTGGGGGAGTTCATAAAAACTGCGAAAGAGACAAAACTCAGAAGATACACTTCCTATGCCCTCATTTGTGTCTACATGCATCTAAGCAACGCTCTTCTAAATACAGTAAGTCTATATCATGATGATTTTGAGTGGGTTCAATCAATAGATTATGAACATGTTCAATTCAAATGTAGAAACTGTCATGCCCATGGCCATCTCTTTCATGACTTCCCACTAAATGTGAAACCCACAACCTCTACCTCCTCAGAGAAACCTGATTTTGAAGGTTTCACTAGGGTAAACAAGCGAAAAAAGAATCATAAAAAACCTGCATCTCAACCCAAAATTCCTCTCTTCAATACCTCAATGCCATCCACTAGCAATAGCTTTGATATTCTAGCCCAACCTGCATCAATAGACCCTGAACCCCCCTTGCCCTCCACAGAAACACTCAAGTTAACCTCTAAGGTCATTCCCACATGCTCAGGGTATACTCAAAAGCCCTCGCAAACCAAAGAGTCCAACACTTCCCCTCTCAGCAAGACTCCGATCTGGAAACCTCATGGCATGGATATTGACATTCTTCAACAAATACCCACTGCTTCAACGGACTTCTTAACGGAAAATGATGAAACCAATCATATGGAGGAAGAACCTGAAAGTATAGACCTAGGAGATATGGAAATTTTTGGCCTAGAGCAAGCTTGCAGGGAAAAGGAATTTGATAAAATCCCAGAAAGACAACTAGAAAGCTTGGAAATCATTCTCTCTAGAGCACATCAGCAAAGATCTCCAGGAATTCAACCAGGAAGTCACTGGGATGAGAAAAATATTCCTAAAGACACTAAGAAAAGAGGGAGAAAGACAGACCTACAAAGAACCATTCGCATTGGGGAAATGCTGGTGGAATCAGGAAGATATTCCAAGCTAACAAAGTACTACAATCCCCTCCCTAATAATGAACTATGAAGCTCACATCTTGGAATATAAGAGGGCTAAATAACCCTGGGAAATACAAAATGATCAAAAATTTGATACAGCAGGAGAAACCTCAAATTTTCTTCATGCAAGAAACAAAATGCAACACTATCACACTTGGCCAAACTATTTCTAAAGCCTGGCCAGGCAGTCAAATAACAACATTGGATGTTTTAGGAGCCTTGGGAGGATTAGCAATAGCATGGGATGAACGAGCCATCACGCTCACAAACATCCACGAAAGTCATCACTTAATTCAAACCACTTTCCATATATTAGGGACAAATGTACATGGTCACCTCACCAATGTTTACTTCCCCCAAGAAGCAGCAAATAAGTTAGCAATACTGAATACACTAACATTGCTCAACTCCACCAGAACACATCCGTTGTGGATAGCAGGAGGTGACTTCAATACGATTACCAAATTGGAAGAAAAAAGAGGAGGCAGAAACAAATTGGACAGTGACAGTACCCATCTAAATAATTTCATACAAAGCAACTGGCTTATTGACATGCCATTCAACAATGGCATTCACACTTGGAATAATAGAAGAACTGGCACCCAACAAATCAACTCCCAACTTGACAGATTTATGTTTTCAGACAATGCCATACATCTTGGAGGAGATCTTTCAGCCTCGATCTTACCTCTTACTGGATCAGATCACTGGCCCATTTTGCTTCACTGGCAAAGACCTAGGAACATCACTCAAAGACCCTTCCACTTTGAAGCCTTTTGGCTGACACATCCTGACTTCAGCAATCTGGTCCAATCAGCATGGAAAAGCTTCAGTCCTCCAGAAGGATCAAAAATGTTTCAATTCCAACAAAAACTCAAATACCTCAAAAAGAACATCAAGCAATGGAACCAACTAACCTTTGGAAATATCTTTCAGGCTCATAATGCTTTAGCTCAAGAAATGTGAAGCATCTAGAAAACAATCATTACAAAAGGAAGAATGGAAGCCCTCCCAGAGAAGGAAAAACACCTTCAGTATCAAATAGCAGAAATAGAAAAGCAGGAGGAGATACTTTGGAGACAAAAATCTAGATTCAGATGGCTTAGGGAGGGAGAGCGAAATACAAAAGTTTTTCACTGCACCACCATACAGAGAAGGATGCACAACAATATTGCTCACATTCAGAATCATCAAGGAAAGCAATTGGAAAACCATGAGGATATTGAACAAGAGCTGCTTACTCATTTCAAAAAAGTGCATCAAGAACCACAAATTGACCCACAGCTAGCTATAGAGAAGATTATTCAGAACATCCCAAGAATTATAACATAAGAACATAATCAGCTACTCCTTAGTTCGATCTCCCTATAGGAAGTTGAATCGGCAACGCGACAGCTCGAGGAAGGAAAAGTAACTGGTCTAGATGGTTTCACCTCCAACTTCTTCCATTACTTTTGGGATCTCATTAAAGAGGAGGTATGGCAGGTAGTTGAAGAGTCTCGCAGCTGGATGCTTCTCACTTTGAATGCAACTTTCATTGCTCTTGTACCTAAAGAAGAGCAATCTCTCACACCGGACAAATTCAAGCTCACTCTCTGTAATGTAATTTACAAAATCATATATAAAGTCATAGCTTCTCACCTGAAGCCGTTGTTACCTATGATAATCTCACTAGAATAATCGGGATATGTGGAAGGAAGGTAAATCACAAATGGCATCATTCTCACCCATGATATCGTACACTCCTTGAAGCATCTCAAAAAAGCATGTATGCTCCTAAAAATTGACCTTTCAAAAGCTTTCGATAAGTTAAGTTGGACTTTCATCCAAAAGATGTTGATAGCTTTTGGCTTCTCTCCTCCTTGGATTAGATGGGTCATGAGTCTGATAACCTCTATTATGTTCTCCATTCTCATCAATGGCATACCTACCAACACCTTTCATCCCTCCAAAGGCATCCGTCAAGGGGATCCTCTTTCCCCCTTTATTTTTGTCTTAAGGGCAAAAGGGCTAGGCAAAAGTATAAAAAATGCTCTGCAATTACAGCAACTCAAAGGAATTTCATTCCCCAATATCCTTACTTTCACCTATCAACAATTTGTGGATGATAATATGTTGTTTGGACATCTCTCAGTTCAAGAAGCCCTAAGATTCAAATCCCTTCTGAATGAGCTCTCTAAACCATTTGGAGCCAGCATTAATAATGTCAAATCTCAAATCTTTTTCTTTCATACCCCCCCCCCCCCCCCATCATTCAATCTTCTATAGCCCGTATTTTTGGATTCACAGTCGCCTCTCTTCCTTCCAAATATCTGGGTGACCCCATGACTGACTCTGCTTTAAAGCATTCCTCATGGTAACTACTCCTAGAAAAATTTGAAACTCACCTTTCCTCCTGGACCTTCAGTGAACTCAATATGGCTAGTCACCTAGTTTTTATCAAAGTCGTCCTACAATCTATGCCTCTTTATCTTTTCTCTGTTTTGGCAGCACCAAAAATGGGTGCTTAAGAAAATCAAAAATCTGCAACGGAATTTTTTATGGGGTTCCTCAGGACAAAATAGAAAATGGGCACTGGTCAAACGGTCAACTGTGTGCCTTCCAAAATTATCAGGGGGCACTAGACTCAAATACCCTCAACATAGCAATGTAGTCATGGGCGCAAAATTATGGTGGAAATGGATTTTTGCACCGCACACACCTTGGGCAATCCTCTGGATTTCCAAATATGCAAACAACCGCCCGACATATGAGTTAATTAGACTCACAAAAGTGGAAAAAGGATCTTTCATCTGGAATGCGGCCAGTCAGCACAAAGCTATAATCCAACAGCACAGTTTCTAAGGGGTGGCAATAATGCACGCTTCTAGGGTGACTCTTGGTAGCAAAGACCAAAATTAAGTAAACTAATTGGACCTTGTCAAACATAGGACTGGGAAGAGCATCAGATGGGTAAAGTCAGCCAATATTGGAATCCCACCCTCATTCAGGACTATATATAATGGATATTATCTAAGATAAAGAAGATATTACCAACACCATTCGTAGATGGGCAACCAATCTGTATAAAAGTAAACTGCTCAACTCTTTGTGGAAAATCATTCCAGGCCTTCTCATGTGGTCTATAAGGAAAGAAAGGAACTGCCACATCTTCAAATATCAATGTACACCATTAGAAGTTCTATGGAGCATCTTTTTTGATAATCTTCAGGAAACCTTAATACTCCAAACTTGGAATGAAGAGGAATTTCCATCCCTTCCACAAGAATAGAATATATGGACGAATTGGAACCTGCGGATGAATCAGGTAAAGGCCAAACATACTAGATCCTCTTTTCACCACATTTCCCCAAGCAAATGGACTCCTCTGCCACATAATATGATATAATTAAACTTTGATGGAGCTTCCAAAGGCAACCCAGGCAGAGCAGGATATGGAGGAATATTTCGGGATCACAAGGGCAAACCACTTTTAATTTTTCTAGGCTCAATTAGATGGGATACGGACAATTCAGCAAAGCTAGAAGGGTTGTGGCAAGGAATTCTTTTAGCCCAACAACAAATATTCTTTCCCTTAGTTATTGAAGGTGACTCTCAGATTCTAATCAATATGGCCAAACAGATTTTGCAAGGGACCCCTGCATACAAAGTGGTCAGCAGCTAGCGACTAGCAGAAAGGTTAGAGCTCATAGAACATTGGCTCACCAATAACAAAGCAATTACTTTCGAACACATCAGAAGAGATGGCAATAAATTGGTGGATCTCCTAACAAATTTGGGGGTGGATAGTGATCGAACTATACACACAGGTTCGTGCAATATTATTACCAATGTTTCCCATTTACAAGAATACAAGGAACTGGTACAAAGCGATGGGGCGCATCCAGATGCGAGTAATTAATTGGAAATTAATGAAGATAAGATAGGATAATGGCAGGCGGCCGAGCCACATGGCCACCTGCGTCCTCCTCCATGCCAATTTATGGCATAACACCGTCAACCTGTAGGCACCATTAATCTAGTGCTCAAGTCGAGATGGCTGCAGCAAGCTTAAGGCCATGGCAAACGCTGGCCAAAATTCATTCTCCCCCTCCCCGATTAGATGCTCTTGTCCCCCTCAAACTGAGGAGCCGAACACCCACACAGTCACAGGGCGACATTGATGGCTTCTCAGCTGTGTGGATTTGGGAAATGGCATCCATTTCACCCAAATCACTCACTGCGTTTTGAATGCCACCTAGAACACCTCTGCATCCAGGCTAAATAGCATCAGTAATCTCAGAGTGAACTCTACCTCACCAACTACTCATTCTGAATATACCACTATCATCCCAGCCCAAATATTTAATCACCTGCCTGCCGGACACGTAATGACGCGGCTTCGCCATAGGATGCGCAATAGACGCAGTAGCAGTCGTGGCTGTAGCACTCGCTCATCCTTGCTGCCCATCCCTGAACTGGAGACCCCTTCCTCCTCCCCTTCTTCTAATCAGTCCAGAGGTCATCTCTTTGGTAGATACCCGAATACCCACAGCAGTCGAGGTTAGGCATAGGCTTATGAGGCTATAAGAGAGAACGCTACCACCCAAACGACTAGTCCTCCTGACCCCCCTCACTCTTCTTACCACACTACCCAGTTTCGTTTTCACAGCACGCTACATCGACCTGCCATTATTGCCACTATCACAGTGGCATTCAGCGAAGATTTCAGTCAGCAGGATGAGCAAGCTACACAGACCCAAGGACCTGAACCAGAGAAAGGGAAGACCAGAAAGCAGAAGAAGGCCGAGGAGACATGAGACACAGGAGATGGAGAAAACACGAACAAAAAGACAGATATGCTCAAGCACAAAGATGGCCATGGTAGCACCCTGCATGGTGAGGAAATGGCGGCAAGCATGCAGCTAGTGGCTACTCGAGCGGCACGCAAGAGGTCGGTGGCAGCCAGGGTGGAACATCTACAGTGTTGGCGGAGTGGGATGACTATGGCTATCGAATCGAGGAAGAGCCGATGGACTGGGATGACTATGGCTATCGAATCGAGGAAGAGCTGATGGACTGCGATGACTACGACTGTCGTGTTGTGGAGGAGCCTCCACCAGATGCCTAGTGAGCTCCGCTTGACAGCTGTGCAAGCCAGGTTCCGACTTTTTGATTTTTTCATAGGGCTCCTTCCTAATGTTTTTTTCAATCCACGTGTTTCATTCTGATTGGATATTACTCAGGACCCCTGTGTGGGCTTTACTTGTTTTTATTTATGAATTGGGACCCCTGCATGGGCTTTCATTTTGGGTACACTCGAACTGGCTTCCCCTCGGTAGGCAATCATGTTTTTGGGTTTTTGGTTTCATAACTGATATAAATATGTTCAGCAACACAGAGGCTGGAGCCTTGTTGTAATTTTACCTTTTTCATTAATACAATAGCATTACTTAGAAAAAAAATAAAAATATTAGCCTTATGTTCTAAAAACCTTTGTTAAGCACTAAAACTTTATAAAGCGCATTTTACATTGAAAAACACATGGGCAGTCTCGGTCAGGCGGATCCGAAGAATTTATAGAAAATAAACTAAACCTTTTGAGTTCCGGAAGGAGGGCAGTAAACGGTATTTCAGGTGGTCTTCAAGCAGTAAATGGTATTGGAAGGGCTTCACTCAATTCCATACACCAGCCGACACGTAGCACATCGCAAGAGAGAGAAAACTGCTTTTTTAGGTAGGTAATCTCCATGCAAGTGGGCCACCCGAAATGGCTGTCAGACGTTGGATTGGAGATCGTGGATCAACGATGGAGATTGAGCAAACTGTTTGATGTTTTGGGTTTAGCGCGAACCGTCAGATTAAACGGGGAATCAATGGTCCAGATTAATTGCAAAAATCGCATCATAGCTTAAAGACTTGCGATAAGAGCTTCCATTGTAGCCGTTGGATGGATAAAAGGGATCAATGGTTGTGATTGAATCAGCGATCACTGATTGGAAAGGTTAAAGGACCGTGAAGCGGCAATACTGCCGATGTGCCGATAGCTGATAAGGTCGATCGAAGCATTCGGGGATCGGAGATCAAGGAAAGAAATACAAAGGGGCCATGCCATTGCGACTTGCGATAAAGCGCGGACCCAATAGGTTCTATGGACACTATTTCATATCATTTGAAATCCAGCCTTGGCGCCCGATAGAGGATTTTCTATGTATTTCCGTGTATTTGGGTTTTTGGACCTTACACAATGTGATTACAATATGTGATCAAAGCACGGACCTGAAAGGTTTATAGAGCCGGCTTGATATTATTTGAGTTTCGGCTTAAAGGCTTGTAATTTGTTTTGTGTTATATTGCTATTTCTGGGATTAAGACAGAAGAAAGGCCGCTGATTCCTTTTCAATTGAAAATTGATCCTATTCTTAAAGCGTTTTGTGCCATGCTATCAGGGGGCGTTGTGGAACAAGAATGCATTATGGAAAATGCAGAGTGCCACAGAGACGGAAAGGAATGATTCCTCATGATTGGGGATAGGTGAACGGATAGAAGCCACAAAGCCAAAGAAGCTTAAGAGTTGAGAGCCAGAGAGCCAGAAGGCAGACAGAGCCAGAAAACAACAAAGAGATCAAATGATCAAGCTATTGCTGATGTCCGAAGTGTGTTGAATACAGAAGAAGGAGTTCCAGAGATAGTTAAGAGAGTTTTGAGGGAGTTGGTGCAAGCTAGAGATCAAGATAGCTCAGAGCACTAATTGAAGGAGTCTAGTCCAGAGAAGCCTAGATCTATCTGCAAAGGACAGCCAGGGGTAAGATGGTATTCTAATCCCATAAGTACAATTGTAAACCTATGGAGTTGAGTGTGGAATTTGTAAAATAGTCTAAGCCATAATCCCAAAGAGCCTAATCGAGTTGATTAGAGCTCAAGGAGACGTAGCCCAAGATATCAGGGTGAACTCCATATTATACTGTTGTCTTATATGTTTGTTAATTTCCTGCATTTTACTGTTATGTGTGTTTATATATCAGTTTAAACAAATAAACTTAAGGCAATTAAGCAGTTAAAAGCAAACACAAGAATACACCTATTTCAAGCGCTTATTTCCGCAATTTATCAATCATAAGCATAGATCTTGGAAATTATTTAAGCTTTGGAGTGGGAGAGGTTATTGTAGGTTGATAAGAAGTCTTTAGGTCCCCATTTCAAATCAGGTGGTATCAGAGCATCAGGTTGATTAACCCCACCTTCAAAGAAGGTTATATCAGAGCTGGTTATATTAGAGTAAGTTATACCAGAGCAGGTTGTATCATGAAGCAGGTGGTATCATGATGCAAGTGGTATTAGATCAGAATGGTTGATTGACAGAGCAATCTATATGCTTGGTTGATTTGAAAGGTGTTTAAATAGTCAAGGATTGACTGTTTGATTGTTGTAAACTAATTGTTGTTTGAGTTTGCAGAGGTGAAGGGAAGGCTATTGATAGCTAAGTCCAGGAGAGGACAAGAAGGAAGAAGGGCTGAAGGCATTCTTCTTATCCAAAGGACCTTAAGACAATCCTTGAAGCACAAGAGGTTTTTTGCAAAATGTTACTTGAATAAGCTCTTTGTTAATCTTGTTTGAAGTTCTTTTGTTAATTTTGATAATGACTACTTTTACAAGTGAGTACTCAAATTCTTCCTTCATCATAAGATTTTGTGATAAAGACATGAAGCAAGACTTGTTCATCATGATGGATATGGTGAGAGAAATATATGAGGATGGAAGGAAGAGCATCATACTTCGAGAGTAGTTGAATTCCATGAAGGAAGCGAATCAGTTGCTTTCTGACAAATTGCAGGAAATGGAGAGACAACTTCATATTGCAAATATGAACCTGGAAAGGGTGCATGAGTTGGAGACACGGCTCCTTGTCATCAAAGAAGCCTTAGTCAAGTATCAGCTTGAAGAAGAGGTAAATAATTCTAGTTTGTCTTCAATTTCCTCTAAGAATGTTTATATTGGTCCTTTTGAAAAACATACCAAAGGCATAGGTTCCAAGATAATGTCCAAAATGGGCTATGAAGGAAAAGGATTGGGAAAACATGCACAGGGTATTTTTGAGCCAATAATGGAAAGGCCTAAGTATTTGGGTCTTGGCTATGGACAATCTTATGGAGAAAATTCCAAAGCTGCGATGAAGACAAATGAAACAGTTCCAAAAAGGAGTTTCATTGCAGGTCTTCTACCTCAAGAGTGTAAAGATTGTATTCATGGGGAATGCAATAGCTTGAAACATCATTTTCAGGAAGAAGGAATTCATAAGCATACACTTGAAACAAAGAGTTATGGAAACTCTGAAAGCCTTGAAGAGATTGATGGTGTTCCAAAGGGAGCCACTTCTTCATTTGATTCACCTCCTCATGAAGGTAATAAAGGTGAAAAAGAAAGGTATAAATCTGGTTCTAATCATATTCCTTTTGATTATGTTCAACATGGTAAATTTCCATATAAGTATGGGAAAATAATTGCATGTTCCTTTTGTGGTTTGGATAGCCATAATGTTTCTAGATGTTGGAAGAGAATGACCACATACAAGAAACTTTTGAATGAAAGGAAGCAAAAAGACAAAGATCCACTGGACAAGGCAAATCATGATGTCAAGAAGATGCACATGTGTTGTACTTACTGCCATAAGCAAGGACACATTGCTCAAAAACGTTGGACTCTGAATCCAACAATGCTTCCACAAAACTTGAAGAGGGTGAAAAGAGAGAATGGCAGAAATGGAAAGAAAGATTCCATGAATGATGTGTTTCAAGATGATTCACATGTTGTTGTTGATGTGTAGACAAAGGAAGGACCTTTGAAATTGATTGGTAAGAAATGGTTAGAGTTCTTATCTAATTAAGATTGCATGTCTATTGATATAACGCATCTATTTGCATTTCTTTGTTAATGGAATGCAAAGTTGCAGGGTTTACCAAGAAGGTGAATGAAAAAGTTGAGTAGGAGACTCACTTTATTGTTGCAACATTATGTTCATTTCAGCTTCGAAAGTACAGTGTACTTAAGCGAAAGTTGAAGGATGAAATGCATGCATGAGAATGATGTGCATGAACATAGGGATGTTGATGATTTCCTTGTATTTGAACATGTATGTGGGATTAACTTGAAGGGTTGATTACTTTGTTGTAAACATGCATGTAATGTAACGTTGACTTGGAAAAAGTTGATTTGGTCTCCAAGATGGAGATAATGATGAAGTGTTTCATCTTTGAAAAATAATCCTAATGTTCTTTTTCTACATACTTGACTTGAAGGGTCAATTGTTTTAAAGGCATGTTTTGTTGGCTTGTTATCTAGTCAATCATTTGTATGCGGATGTAAAGACATAGAGGTGTTCACAAGATGTGGAATCTGTTTCTTTTGTTGAAGCAGGAGTTTAGGCCATCCAATTGTTTTCTGTAATCCTGTTGTTGTTAACAGTTGTTGTTGACAGTATGTCAAACATGTACAAATGAAAATTTTCTGAAGCAGATGTAACTTCACATTAGTTTGAGCCACCTTGGATCAATGATCAAGGCAGAGAAATTCAAACTACCTTCTATGACCTTCTCATTGGGAGTTCTGCGGGAAGTCAAGGAGGAAGACAGTTCTTCCCAGGAGGACAAGCACATCCAGGAAAGGAGTGTTCAAAGGCTTTGGTTCAGAGGCACTATGCAAGGCAAGTGTATGGAAGCTAAAAGAAGAGGGTGACGTACTCTCATCTACTGTTCAGATCAGTATATTAGTCTTTTGGAGTCCAGAAGCTTTTTAGTGGGAAGGCGTGATCCAAAATGGATCTAACATAGACTTCTATGTCTATAAATTTTCTTCACAAAGGAAACATTAAAGCCATTGGATGATTTTTAAAATAGTCTCATTTCGTAGATTGTTTCATTCTGAATCCAACGCAATTTGAACGAGCGAAAACGGACTCTGGACGAAGGAGTTATTGTAAAAAGAAGATTTTCCCTATGTCCTTAGAAAAGGAGGCATTTCTTATTAAATTTGGCCCAAGGGTTAGTATTAGCCTTATGCGCTAAAAACCTTTATTAAGTGCTAAACCTTTAGAAAGCGCGTTTACATTGAAAAACATGTTGGTAGTCTCGGTTAGGCGGATCTGAAGAATTTATAGAAAATAAACTAAACCTTTTGAGTTCCAGAAGGAGGGCAGTAAATAGTATTTCAAGCAGGCTTCAGGTGGTAAATGGTATTGGAAGGGCTTCACTCTATTCCATAAACCAGTCAACACATAGCACACCACAGGAGAGAGAAAACCGCTTTTTCGAGCAGGTAATCTCCGTGCAAGTGGGCCACCCGAAATGGCTGTCAGTCGTTGGATTGGAGATCATGGATCAATGATGGAGATTGAGTGGACTGCTTGATGTTTCGGGTTTAGCGCGAACTGTCGAATTAAACGGGGAATCAACGATCCAAATTAACTGCCAAAATTGCATCATAGCTTAAAGACTTGCGACGAGTGCTTCCATCGTAGCCATCGAAAGGATAAAAGGGATCAACAGTTGTGATTGAATCAATGATCGCTGATCAGAAAGGTTAAAGGACCGTGAAGCGACAATACCGTCGATGCGCTGATAGCCGATAAGGCTGATCGGAGTGATTGGGGATTGGAGATCGGGGAAAGCAATACAAAGGGGCCATGCCATTGCGACTTGCGATAAAGTGCGGACCCGATAAGGTTTATGGACACAATTTCGTATCATTTGAAATTTGGCCTTGGCACCCGATATAGGATTTTATATGTATTTCCGTGTATTTGGGTTTTTGGACCTTACACAATGCGATTGCAATATGTGCTCAAAGCACGGACCCAAAAGGTTTATAGAGTTAGCTTGATATTATTTGAGTTCCGGCTTAAAGGCTTGTAATGTGTTTTCGCGAGTTTTGCCTATGTTTTCTGTTATATTGCTATTTCCAGGATTAAGGCAGAAACAAGGCCACCAATTCCTTTTCAATTGAAAACTGATCCTATTCTTAAAGAGTTTTATGCCACGCTATCAAGGGGCGTTGTGGAACAAGAACACGTTATGGAAAACACACAGAGCCACAGAGACGAAAAGGAATGATTCATCATGGTTGGGGATAGGTGAATGGAAGGAAGCCGCAGAGCCAGAGAAGCTTAAGAGCTTAGAGCCAAAGAGCCAAAAGGCAGATGGAACCAGAGAACAACAAAGAGATCAAAGGATCAAGCTATCGTTGATGTCTGAAGTGAGTTGAAGACAGAAGAAGGAGTTCTAGAGACAGTTAAGAGAGTTCTGAGGGAGTTGGTGCAAGCTAGAGCTCAAGATATCTCAGAGCACTAATTGAAGGAGTCTAGTCTAGAGAAGCCTAGATTTGTCTGCAAATTAAGGACAGCCAGGGGTAAGATGGTATTCTAAGCCCGTAGGTACAGTTGTAAACCTATGGAGTTGAGTGTGGAACTTGTAAAAGAATTTAAGCCATAATCCCGAAGAGCCTAATCGAGTTCATTAGAGCTCACGGAGACATAGCCCAAGATATCAGGGTGAACTTCATATTGTATTGTTGTCTTATGTGTTTGTTTATTTGCTACATTTTATTGTTATGTGTGTTTATCTATCAGTTTAAGAAAATAAACTTAAGGCAATTAAGCAGTTAAAGGCAAACACAAGCATACACCTATTTCAAGTGCTTATTTCCACAATTTATCAATCATAAGCATAGATCTTGAAAATTGTTTAAGCTTTGGAGTGGGAGAGGTTATTGTAGGTTGACAAGAAGCCTTTAGGTCCCCATTTTAGATCAACCACTGTAGAGGCTGGCCCTAAATGACATGGTCAACATACAGGCCAAACACACAAAATCCTCTTTGGTTACAAAATGAGCCATCTCATATTGTGGATTTAAGAGTCTAAAGGGTGTGAGCGCAAGCCATCAGTTCGATGATATAAATAGAAAGACAGTCATGGGAAAACCCTTCACTTAATCACATGTCCTCTTGTGCTTGAGTATGAAAACTTTCAACAACACCAGTCATGCATGAATAACCCTTCATCTGGTTTATGACTACAACTAGTCTTCATGGCGTGCTCCTTCAATTATGCTTCCACCTAACAACATCGTCTCTGAGATCTTCGCACAAATGCAAACCAACATGGAGTTTATGAATAATTTGTGATTTGATACCACTATAGTATCACTATACATAGGGCAGAATAAACTCCAAAATGAAAAAGTGTATTAATGATAAAATCATTTATTTATATATGTGCAATCTAGGTACGAGACAGTGGTGTCTCGGTAACTTAATAACGGTAAAAACATAATGTAAAACTAATTACACAATATACAATAACAATGTAGAAAGATTAGTTATCTACATAACACAAAACTGTCATGGAGTTTATGAATAATTTGTGATCTGATACCACTATAGTATCACTATACATAGGGCAGAATAAACTCCACAATGAAAAAGTGTATTAATGATAAAATCACTTATTTATATATGTGCAATCTAGGTACGAGACAGTGGTGTCTCGGTAACTTAATAACAGTGAAAACATAATGTAAAACTAATTACACAATATACAATAACAATGTAGAAAGATTAATTATCTACATAACACAAAATTGTCATGGAGTTTATGAATAATTTGTGATCTGATACCACTATAGTATCACTATACACAGGGAAGAATAAACTCCACAATGAAAAAGTGTATTAATGATAAAATCACTTATTTATATATGTGTCTCAGTAACTTAATAACAGTAAAAACATAATGTAAAACTAATTACACAATATACATTGTTATACAATAACAATGTAGAAAGATTAGTTAACAAATAATGGAATGAATTACACATTTTCATTGTATTAATCTTATTACAAAATAATTGGATTTTTCTATTTCAATCACTCTTTTTTAGACAATAGCACATCAAAAAATCTTGTAGATGCAGTGTTTGAAACATGTTTTTGATGGTGGAAATGGAATCAACACCATCAAAAACCTTTGGGGCACCTAAAATCTTGAAGTTTATCTCTGCCTGATTTTCTCAAAATATGGCTGGAATTTCCATGACTTTCAGAAAAAAAAAAAAAAAAAAAAAAAAAAAAAAAAAAAAGAAAAAAGAAAAAAAAAGAAAAAGACAGAGAAGACAGAAGAAGAGAAGAAGAAAAGAAAAGAAGTAGTCTCATTAGACTATGGCCTCTTATTATTACACACATGTATTTTAATTTTAGGATTTTTAATATATATATATAGAGAGAGATAAATTAATTAATATAAATATTCAAATAGTTTATGTAACTTTTACATTGAAATCTTTTAAAGAAGTATAAGAGCTTTGTCTCCTCCTCACACTATAAGTTGGGTTTTTTTTTTTTTTCCTAAAATTATTATAAAATTAAGTTCTTCACAAGATTATTGAAATATTTTATTTATGGTAGAGAGTGAGAGTGAAATCTCCTTGGTACTGGCTGATAATACTTTTAAATTAAAACTATCTAAACATATATATTTATTTTGTTTTTTTATTATTATAGTGGACATTGTTTTTCAATTTAAAAAATATTCTATTTTTATTTTAAAATGGACACATGCCACAAATAGTCTTCATTCTATGTGCCCCAATTATACATAATTTGAAAAAGCTATGTATATATCATGAGGCATTTGGAAAAAATAATTTCTTATGCTTAGTCTCAATATTCTGTATTTTGACCAAGATTTGTTGCAATTGTAAGCTTAACAATGACCTAGGAGATTTTCGATGTGTTGAATCCATTTTTGCATTTAAAAATACAATTTAGGAATTGAATCCATTTATGGATTCAAAAATACAGTGTAAACAATGAAAAATTACATGTGTGTATAGATCCATCTTAACCGCTCATCTATCAGTATAGAAATCATCCTATTTCTTAAAATGCAAACCATTTTGACACATCCCTTATTAACATAAATCTATACTAATTATATAAAACTGTATTTAATAAAACAAATAAACACAATTTTTTAATATAAAAATCATTTTTTATTTTTTGATTTCCTACCTTATTAATATTATAATATTTTACTTTTCTGTTTTCCTACCTTATTGATATTCTAATTATCGATAAGTAAACTGTATCGAACAACCTTAAGGAAATTTTATTACCGAAATTATAACTTTCATAACAGCATGCTACCAATTAATCAGGGAAAACTTCCACATAATTGATCTGCTATGTTAGGAAACGTAAAAGGTTTGAATGTTTGAATCCTTGTGGTTATAAGCATGGGATATCCAATTATAACTGAATTCCAGTTAAATCAATTTTTATTTAAAATTAGTACTGTACTTTTGTCATGGTGTTTCCTCATGGGCCCAGCAAATCAGAATAGATTCAGATTTAGAAAATAATATTGTACTTTTGTCATGGTGTTTCCTCATGGGCCCAGCAGATCAGAATAGATTCAGATGGCTACCCAGAATAGGACCACATGGAAGAGGACTGTGACAGTATCACACACATGTGGAACAGGAAGGAGATATATTCAAAGTCTAATGTCAATCAAAATACATAATGGGACTGATAGGAATGTGACAGTAACTCAAAATGCATGATAGGATTGATAGGAATGTGACAGTAACTCACAGGTGAGGAAGTTACCAACGATATGTGACAGTTTACATGTTCAATTAAAAAATCAAAAAATTAAAAAGGTGTATATAATAACCTCTCTAGTACTTTGCCAAAAGCTGTAAATATAAAAATAGAGCAGTTTGTCTGATACAAATATTTAACAATTTTAATGGGCAAAAGTTCTTTTTGCCTACTGACAATGAAATTTATACTAGAACTAAAAGCAAAGTATTCTGAGCATTTTTTTTGTCAGTAAAATTCTTTTTCCAAAATGGATCAGAAACCTCATCAGCATTATATATTTTTTTGCTTTTTAGTAGAATTTTTTTTATTCCACTAAAAAATTTAAAAAATTATAATTTTAAATTATTAAATATATATAATTTGAATATTTAAAAAAAAAACATTAATCACCTTAAATGATAAAGCATTATGATTTCACCCAAAATCATATCTCTTTTTTTAAATAAGAGAAAAAATCCCCTACCAAAATTTTACCTTTCAATTAAACAAAATACTCCCAGCATTTTTAATGACTAATTTTTTATACAATCTCTTTCCTAAATAACTGAATGTAAATAAAAAGATAACCTCAGGATGGAATTCTACTCTTCATATCACTCCGTTTTTACACACACTCTTTTAACTGACTATTTCGTTAAAAAATAACGCTGCAACTAACCCACAAATTACTGTACAAGAAATGAAACAACAAAGTTGTTTATCGTAGTTAATTGTTTCTCTTTTTCTAGTATGATGTGTAACTCTGTCAGTCCATTATTAAATTTGAAATGTTGCTCATATCAGCCAAAATAATTTTTTTAATTATAAAAATAAAATAATTAAATAACTATATAAAACATTAAAAAAATGTCATCTCATAAAAAAATTAGTCCTGAAGAAATTGGATACTTTTAGGTTCATATCTATATTGATAATAATATTTTAAAATCTTACTAGCAAGATCGAAGTCAAAACAATTAGCTTCTCCCATGTCTATCAGATTACAAAATATTCATGAAATTCATAATCCACTTAGATTTAAAACCTCTGGAATTTTGGTGTTTAGAATCGATTTACAAAAGATCCCACGCATATTAAACGAGATTTTGACCAACAATACCTAATTAATAAAGCGTGGAGTCATGCTGATAGCTTCGTTATTTCCCAAATACTTATGAAATATAAATTTGTTTACCCAGAGAGACGTACTCCACACACTCCACAGACATCTTTATACGACGTTACACGACATGCTCAGACTATTTTTGAAGGCAAGAATAGTCTCTGTCAAACTTTGCTCTCAGTTCTGTCAACATATTGAAAAGAGAGCCAAAGTCAATCCAGTACAAGATCAAGGTTGTCCATAAGCTCTATGATTTGTTTACAAAGTTTTCGGGAGTGAAATTGACAGAAAGTTGGAAAATAGTTACTCCATACTTTTTAACATCCTTCATCATTGCACTTTGTTTTCCAACGATGTGTCCAAAAAAAATTCTCATTATTGCATTTTGTTTTTCAACGATGTGTCCAATTGCAGTTTTTGGTGTAACAATGATTTGTCCCAGTGTGAGATCATCCTATCAAAGATCGCGTTTCCGATATGGTTGGGATACTATTCCTTTAAATAGTTGCCTTTGATCCACTAATTTTTTTTAATAAAAATTAAATTAAAATCCAATAAGAAGAACTATATAATATCTTTGCTAGCCTAAAAGATGTCAAAGCTTCGCAATAATGGAAACTAAAAGAGGTTAAAGCCTAGAAATAATGGATGCTAGGTTGGAAAATGTTGAGCTAGGTTGGAGCATATTCAACACCAGATCTAGTGTGTCCCTGTTTCTCCAGCACCTCCAAGCTCCAATGCATATTGAGCGCAAGATCCAGTGTGTCCTGTTTTTTTTATCACCTTTAGGCTCTAGTATATGGAGCTTAAAAGATGTCAAACTCTAAATAATGTTAAGTGTGAAACCAAATTCACGGAGGATTCTAGATCTTTCTACACTACCATTAGTTTCTAGAATCACATGCAAGATTCTAGATTCTCCTACACCGCCAGTAGTTTCTAGATCATTCCAGATCTCCATCTGAATCACATACAGGATTCTAGATCCTTCTTCTGCCTCTATAAATTTGTAATTTCTCTGGCCAAGTAAAGCAAGCCAAGGCCCAAGCATGTTATGTAATGCAAAGTGATTTTTGTTCTTCAGTGATTGTTTTATCTATTCTGCTATTTATGACTAAGTAATCTTGTTGTTTCTCCAATTGTCTGTCTCTGTGGATTATTCTCTGCTATTGCAGTCTAAATCTCTCAGTATAAATCCGCTGTGTGTTATGTATGCTCTGGTTTAACAAATAATGGATGCTAGGTTAGAACATATTGAGCTAATGGATGCTAGGCTGAAGCATATTGAACACCAGATCCAGTGTATCCTTGTTCCTCAAGCACCTCTAAGCTCCAATGCATATTGAGCGCCAGATCTAGTGTATCGGTGTTCCTCCATCACCTCTAGGCTCTAGTGCCAAAAACCCAACCCCTATTACCTCATTAAGTTCTTAATCTGCAATATGGTTGCTTGCAGTTTTTTGTTTTTCTATTTAGCACTAGATACTTTAATCATACTAATGTTGTTAGTACTATTAAAATTTTGAACAAATTATTTTATATATAAATAGTCAAAATACTAAACACGTTTAAAATAATTAGCTGAATTATATATTTAGTTATGATGTTTTTGTAAAATAATACAATATTAAAAAAAAAATGAAATCTTAATTTACATATATCTGATACAAATAAATTAATTTACAATGCATGAATAATTCTATCATTTCCCAATTATGATAATAATTCTCACTGCCCAAAAAGTATAAATAAAATATTGCCTAGTTTCTTTTGATCTTTTACATAAAAATGTACATTTTAATATTTTAAATTAAAAATAATCTTTTAATTAAGTTGTTTCGTTACATTTCAATTTTTTAAAACATAAAACTGATATAATTTTGATAATTTTTTTTAAATTTATATATATATATAAATAAAATACAATTAATAAAAAGAATTATTAAAAAAAAAATTATTTGGAACTTGGACCTTCCTCCACCGTATCATCTACATTGTGATGCTCTTTCTCCTCTTGTGGCCAAAGTCACTGTGGCATTTCCTCCCACAAGCATGTCTCATCTGCTTCCATCTACCCCAATCCCAAACCTAGAAGAATTCCACCTTCTAAAATTTTGACAATTGTAATCTTATTCTTTGCAAAATTGATGTGTGGGCCTTCGTCTTTCTTTTTTGAATTTCCATAGTTGTATTCTTTTTGACAAACTAATTCTAGTTCAAGGCCAAGAACTTAGCTTTATTATTGGTGGCTTTCCCTAAAACCCATGCATATTGTATCTCTATTTTTTCAAAGATATCCTTAAAAACCCATGGCACTCCAACCTCCGCTTATAATACTTCATATCAAAGCAATCCCTAACTATGTTGCACCTAGTGGGCTAAATTACCTAATATGTATAGATAATTAATAATATATGATATGGAAATATATCCATGAGATGCAAAATAGTAAGCCACAGAGTAATTAGTTAGAATCTAATAAGTACAAAAAAATTCAAAATTTAACTATGTTAAAGGTTGATGTACCTGGAATAGATGTGATCCCCAAATATTTTTGAAAACTTTAAGTTATAATTTTTAATTAAAAATTAATCTTGCAGGTCATAAAATAAAAAAATAAAAAAATCTATAAATATATAAACTATTTTTTAAACATATTAATCAATAATAAATTATATTGATTTTTTTCTTTTATATCATTTAAAATTAATTGTATTTATAAAAATTATTATTTAAAAGAAACATATAAATATATAAACTATTTTTTTTTTCTACATAAGACTATTTCTATTAACAAAGTAAAGGTAAATTTACAACATGACCGGAGTCAAGAACTCTGCATCAGCAGGAGGCAGAACTATCCAAAAAAAAAACATATGTAATAACTGTTTGTTTTAAGGACCCATGCAGGGGACCGAGCTGAGATACATATGACAGTGCAAGATTACCCAAAAAACTAATAAACCCCATAGAACCCAAAACTATTTGCCTTACAGTCATGCCCAATGGTGAAGGGCGCATTGTAGGAAGTAGAGGCTTGGGTGGACACGCTATTCATCAGGAGGCTCTTCTATGATATGACACCAACTGATATCTAGAAAATCCCCTGCTTGTGCCACATTCTGAATAGAGGGACCCAAGTCAACCATCGTCACATCCTGAGTTGTGCATGTCTGTTCGTTCGCTGCCTGCCGAGGAGCGCTTTCAACATTCAACTGGAAGGAAGAAGAAGGAGCCGAGATTACCCCCGAGCCCCGAGGTTGAGTCCTTGTATCTTCGGCTTGGCTTTCTTCATGAAATACCACCGTGAAATAAGCTGTAATCCTGGGTCTATTCAAAGTGCTATCAAAGGTGAAGATGGCAAAACCAGAGGTGGGGACTGGCCCGTAGCTAGAACTGGTAGCGTGGGATATCCCTCTCCTGCTTCGGGTTAAAGGGCGACGCCTAGCTGACAATTCACTAGATGACAAACTGGTTGGTGCTCGCTTCGGCTGGCCTCTATGGCAGCCCATCCTTGGTCGCAAATGAGGCATTTGGAATACAGCAACCGCAGAAGTCCAGGAATGCGGCATTAGAGCACTAACCAGCGAGTCGCAGCAGCTTTGCCTTCTGATCGATCCGCCTTTGCTGAGCTTAAACCCGTCCTCCTAGAGAGCCAACCTTTGCTCAGAGAAGACCCTGCCTGTACCATAAACCAGCGACCAGAAAAGGAGATGAATCACTGTGATATGGAAATGAAAGCAACAACACAGAACACCGAAAAGGAACGCGACGAGGAGCAGAATTTGCTTCGGCGAGAGGACCGAGCCAAGCGACAGAAGAACCCAAATCCCCTCAGGCGACCTGAAGTCCGAATCGAGACCAGAGGCGAGCGAGAATAACAAATAAAACAGTAATGTTGTCGCCTCCCCAGGACCTCCCCTGACCTTATCATTCTTTGTCATGCCTTGTGAGGCTTCTCCCATTACTTCCACATTGATGGATCTCGCCCTTTGATGCAGGCTGGTGCGTGCGGAGGTAGAAGCCATAACTCTGAACCTGATGTGTAAGCCGAATTTTCTGGAATGAAATCCTATATGCTGATCCTTGCGCTTATGCCATGCGCCAGATGCTGCGTCATATTTTAACTTCTTGTACTGATCAGGCAGGTGGCGATCTACCTCGCCCCAACCCTGTCCCGTCGTATTAATGCCTGTCACAAGCACCCGCATTCGGGAATATAAACTATTTTTTTAACCATATTAATCAATAATAAATTATATTGATTTTTTCCTTTTATATCATTTAAGATTAATTAATTAATTGTATTTATAAAAGTTATATTTAAAAGAAATGTAGACTTGCCAATAATATATATATATATATATTATTCAATATAATATTTATATATATAATATATATATATATATATATATATAATATATAATATAATTTGTGTTGATAACTTAGAATATATTGTTTTACAACCTTAGAACACAAACAAAAAATGTGATGCATATTTTTATTTAAAGTATTCATAGTATTATTGAGAGATATCAAAGATCAAGAGCTGATTAAGAGGAAACAAAGATACTAGATTATATCATTTTTTAACCCTAATATTTGGTCAATTGGTAGGGGGTAGTTTGTCATCATATTTGCCCTCAACCACGACTCCAACTAGAAATTTTCTACCACCATTTGGCATAGTGCTTGCAAACCTTGTTTAAGAACAAAAAAGGACTACTTCTCCCCCTCTTTCGCCCGCTCATTGTCCTTCCCCTCCTATTCGTTTTGGTTCCTTTATAAATAACCATGTTTCTCTTATCTCTAAATATAGTGACTTAAGATTTATAGCTCAAAATGAGTCTGTCAGGATAGAACCATTGACAATTAAAAGTCATCCTTTTAGGAAGTTGATGTCTTCATGATTCCAAATTCAACGAATAACATCACTATTAGGGAAAAAAAACAAGAAGACAATTTTATAGTTCCCCTTCATCTATAGTCTTTCTTTGATAAGGTTTCTATGGATCCTCTTTTAACAGACGATGGACACTTCCATAGTTGATCCACATCTTTTAACTTCAAGGATGCATACATAATTGCATATAAAAGAGCACATTAACCAAGTAACTTAACACATGAAAAAGAAGCGGAAATCATAAAGCAACCATGAGATCAAAGGCACAAAAATGATTTGATTATAGAGTACACCATATGTGAGCTATGTCTTTGGGCCCTACTCAAAGTGCAGAGTCCTTCTTTCATTAAGTGGAAGCAAAGAAATGAATTACAATCAACTTTATAAAAATGACCCTTATACCTCCATTTCTAATGATGGCTTGAAAAAGGAGACCTCGGCTAGAGAAACAGACTGCATGATTGGATTTATGGCGAGAAAACGTGCAAAAATGACTATAAACTTGTCAAATTATGACACTGGTACCTCTAGCCCCTCAAGTAATCTTTTCAACATCTAGTAAGATTCCTACTCAGGGTTTTGTTGCTCCTGGTTCCGCTCTCCGTAGGTTTGGTTCAAATGGAATGAATGAGGTTTAAATAACATAAGTCAACGGACTTTCCAACGTGGGGTTGTTGGCCCGTTGGTGTCGTTGGAAAATATTATGGGCTAGGTCGGGTTCGAAACCCACCACGCCCCGAATATGGAATGTTGTTTGTTTTTTTTAAACCATGGAATTTGATATTGTTTAATGGTATATGTATATAGTGACAAGGTTTCCCATTTGGCAGGTCGGCCCCACCGAGCTGGTCAGGTTCAAACCCCATTGGCCTCACGTTAATAGTGTAATTGTTATAAAAGTCACGCCATGTGGTTTGGGCAGGCCCGGGTCTCCCGGTGGCCTGACCCATATTAATTCAAACATTAACCATAATCGTTGGGTCCATTGGGGGGTGGCGACGATGGCAGCCTACCCCCCCAAACTTATATTTTTTTTCCAACCATAATAGTTAAAAAAATTCTGCCAGAAATTAAGGATTACTAGACGAATTAAGGAGGCGAAATATTCACCATTTCCGACCATCGTTTTCCATACATTATCCCTTCACCAAATTCTTTCCTTATTATTGACTTTCACTTGGCCAAGTTTGACCAAAACTTTGATTGGCTATAAATTAAGAATATAAACTCAGATTTGAGTGTCGTTTGCATCATTGGAATCAAGGCGACAAGCACTACGATCTGGTGCTAGTTTCACTTTCATCTCATGACTTTTATTTTTGAGCTATTTCGAGGCCACTTCTATTTTTGGAGCCACCAAGATCATTCCTTCCCACTAATGAGATTTTGGACCACTAAAATTTTTATCAGTCAAGTGGAAAGTGAGGCAGTTTCTCCCTCACTTTCTCCTTTTTCATCCATCAAGCCTTACTTGAATTCATTCCTTTGAAACCAATACAAAGGTATTCCACGTCTCCCTATCGTGAGGTCTTGGTCTTTCTTTCAAGAATGATGTCCTCCGGTAGCTTGTCCAAGTATTCTAGTGCAAAATCATACACTGTAGAAACCTTTCCAACCTCTTTAGTGTCCATGATCAAAGGAGGCTCATAAAGCTTCAAATTTTCCACGTTCACCACTAAGTACATCTGCATGTATGCTGGAAAATTGAGATGAAAAACATTGTCTCCAATCTTCCCTAATATGGTGAACGAGCCATATCAGATTGGTTGCAACTTATTTCCTTCCCCTTTCATCTTGTCTTTGCTGATGTGGAGCCACACTTTGTCTCCAACCTGGAATTTGTGATCGACTCAGTGCTTGTCATGTTGATTTCGCATTGAGATTGAATTTTCTCCAACTGCTCCTACATTTCCTGGTGAATCCTCTAAATTCTTGAATGAACTTCCACGCTTCGTCCCTGTCATCTTGCCTACTAGAATCTCCATCTCTCGAAAAGACCATGTCTAAGGGGTCCTTCGGAAAATAACCAAAGCATGTCTTGAACGGTGAGCTCTTAGTAGATGAATGTGTTGCCTTGTTGTATGCATGATGTACATAAGGAAGTTGCTCATCCCACAACTTGGGATGCTTGCCAGAATAGCCTTGGAGTAAGTGTATCACTATGAGGTTGACAACCTCTATTTGTTTGTTGATCCATGAATGAAATCGTGCTCCTCTTTAACTTGGTGTCCATCATTCTCCACAAACTTGTCCAAAACTCTCCAAGAAAGCGAGAGTCTCGATTAGACACAATGGATGTGGGTAGCCCAAAGTGGACCCATACAAATTGGAAGAAGAGATGAGAAATCTTCTCTACAGTGACCTATTTTTTACAAGGCATTAGGACACATATTTTTCTAAATCAATCCACAATGACAAATAAATAGTCATGACCTTTGCGACACAAAGGAAAACCGCCTACAAAATTCATCGACACACTTTCCCATGGACGAATTGGAATAGGGAATTGTGTGTAGAGCACCAATTTTATATTAGTGGGATTGCTAACTGAACACAGCACACATCCATTTACATATTGAGCCACAACTTTTTACATGTGAGGCAAATAACACAACCTTTCTAAAAGACACAAAGTTTTCCCTACACCAAAATGACCTGACAAAAGAGATTTATGTGCCTCTCTGATTACATGTATTCTTTCATTGGTGGGGATACAAAGTTTTCCAAGGTGGTACGACAACTTTCCCTGCAAATGGTAATCATCCACTTATGATCCATGATTCAGATTTGCATAAATTTCCTTAAAATCATCATCATCAACATATTGTTCAACAAAAATTTCAAAAGATAAAGAGGCATTTTGCAAAACTATAGATGTAGAAATAGGAGGGCGAGAAAGCATATATGCCACTTTATTGTTGGTGACCTTATTGTATTTTATTACCAAGTGAAATTGTTGAAGGAATCCCATCCATCTGAAATGATGTGCTTGTTGAATCTTGGTATGCAACTGGAGATGCTGCAAGGGTTGGTGATCTGTGTGAATGATGGTCTCCTTTCCGATGAAATAGTGCTTCCACTTCTTCACGCTTTGAACCAAGGCATACAACTCCTTTTCATATGTGGGATAGTTCACAACAGCTTTGGAGAATGTCTCTGAATGGTAACATAAAAGTTTCCTTTATTGCATCACCACTACTCCCATGGTGTATCCAATGGCATCGGTCTCGATCTCGAAAGGTTGGTGGAGGTCAGGTAAGGCAAAAAATGGCGCGGTATTGATCTTCTCTTTCAATGTATCAAAGGATTTTTGCTACTTTCCTCCCCACTGAAAGGTTTTCTTCACACTCGTCAATGCATGTAAAAGGGATGCAATGATGGAGAAGTTGGCAATGAACCTTCTCCAATATTGTACTGCACCCAAAAGGCTACGAACCTCTGTAACATTGGTGGGTTTAGGCCACCTTAAAATCACATCAACTTTAGAGGGATATAGTTTCAATTTTCCACCACCGACAATGTGACCCAAGCAAACCCAAAGTGGTCTTCCCAAACTCACACTTAGAAATTTTGACATACAATTTTTCCTTTTGCAAAACATTAAGCACCTTTTTAACATGACTCACATGATTATCCCATGTCCTACTATAAACTAGAATGTCATAAAGATACACAAATACACAATCATCAACAAAAGGCCTGAAAATATCATTCATCGCCCTCATGAATGTGGCGAGAGAATTGCATAGTCTGAATGGCATCACCAGCCATCCAAACAACCCCTATTTCATCTTGAATGTAGTCTTCCATACATCAAGTTCGGCAGTCCTGACCTTATGATAGCCACTGTGCAAGTCTAGTTTGTGAAATAGACAACATTTTTCAATTGATCTAAAAAGTCATCAATGCGAGGGAGAAGGTACCGATTCTTCACTGTTATTTTGTTGAGTGCTTTGTAATCCACGTACATCCTCCATGTGCCATCCTTTTTCGGCACCAACACAATAGATGAGCCACATGGAGAAGAACTTGGCCTTATGACTCCTTGGATCAACAACCCCCATACCTACTTCTTTATCTCCTCCATCTCAATGGATGACAACCTGTACATACTAATGTTGGGTAAAGGAGCATCTTGCTGCAAGTGAATCTCATGTTGGATCTCATGCTTTAGAGGCAACCCATTTGGTTCCTGAAAAATCCCATCATAGTTAGAAACAATTTCATGCAATTCCTTTTTATGAGTGGGATCACAACATTGGAAAGCTTCAGATGTCTCTACATCTTTTTCTCTCACAACCATGAGCATTCACCCTTTGCTAGAATTGATCAATCTCTTCATATGACCTACACTTACAAGACTGGTACTCATTTTGGCACGATGAGCTCTAATAATGTATTCCAACTCATCTTTTATGAGATGATACTTGTTTTCATGGAAAAATAAAATTGCTTTCCTGTCATACAAATATGGACTCCCCAATACAATACCATAGATATCAAAGGGTACAACATCAAGATCAACCTCATCACCTAGTTTGGATGCAATCACAAATCTAGCTCTACACTGCTTGGTTACATGTAATTTTTCTTTATCACATACCCAACCAAGAGGGTAGGTTTTTTTATGAGGCTTGGTCTCTAATCCTAACTTTTTAACCAAGGATTCTAAAATCAAATTTGCTTGTGAGCCTAGATCAAATAAGGTTTCCACTTTTGTATGTTTCATTATGACTCTAATGTGGAACAATTAAATTCTCTTTCGTTCACTAAAAAGAGACTCATTTGAAGAACTTGTACTTGCATGTGATTCATAATTTTCATTAGCATGAAGAGAAAGAGTACCTTGTGTTCCCACTGCTCTAATCAGTGTCTCATCACTAGAATCAGATCCAAGATCATGTTGCATGGTTTCCACCATCTTTTTATTTTTCTTCCCACCAAATCTCTTTGGTTCCAACTTCGTATGCAACTTCTAATAGATCGTCATTCATTTTCTTCTACTCTCGTAGCCTTTCAATCTGCCTCTATAACTAAAATCCAAAAATTTAATCATCTTCTTTCCTCTTATCGCAATTCTGATTTGAACTCTTTTCAATCTCAAAGAATGGACCCCCTCCATTAATTTTATGTCGTTTATGACCTATAGAGTTTGGTCCCATGCAGCCTGCAACCCCTATCAAGCTCAATCTTCCGTCCCTATCCCGTAGAGGTCCTTATTAACCAGTCGTTATACTCTCCTTTAACCTCCGCTCTATCTGCTCCGCCCTCTGCACAAGTGTCATCTGATGGATCCCCCCTCCCCTTGTGTGCTCCCTCTCATGAATCATTCAACATGATGAACCATAACTCTAAATATTCTCTCTCTATCCCAATGATGCATCACACACCCTCATCGATCATCGTGCTCAACAATAATTTTGAATCAGCTATGAGTAGTGGCTCCATCTCCACTGACCTGGACACTCAACCTCTAATTACTCCCAATCATCCCATCTTGAGGCATCTCTCTCCACCTTCGATGGAAAAAATAAATGTTGGCTCCGTCCCATTGGTGAGTTGTGATTATGGTTCTGACCCTACTATCTACCGAATCAACCCTAGTTTTGTTTCCCCCCATACCCCTTTATCCCTCTCGTCAGTCAACCCTCCTTTTCCTAAGCCATGTCTAACCTCGTCCATCGATCCCTCTCCCCCAAATTCATATCCAGACAAGATTATTTCGACACGGAGCTCGACTTCCATTAACATATTTCTATTTCGAATCTTCGTAGTTCAAATCTCTCTTATGCAGTTGATTCCCCTATTACTCCCTCTTTAAATGTTTTAGATTTGAATTCAAATTCTAATTCCTCACATTCCAATTCAGATGATCTCAATTCCCCTAATAATCCCTCTAACGATTTTTTAAATTCGAATCTAATTCTATATTGAGTCATTCTAATCCTAATCCAAATCATGCTAATTCTAACAACAATAATTACCCAATTTTATTTCTAAAAATAATTATCGGCCTACCCTTCAACATAATAATTCATTTCCTCTTCATTTAAATCTCTCGAATTCGATTACCATGCTTGATAACCCTTCTAATGATCTTTTATCATAGTCTAATTCCTCTTCTTTCCGCCCTCCCTCTGCCTCTCCCTTTCCTTGACCTCCTTATGTTGTGGACCTATCCACGTGCATCCTTGATCCTCCTACCCTCCATTTCTTGGAAAAAGGGAAGATTCCCATTGAAGAGATCCTTTGCTCCATTGAGCTCAATTCCAAAAACCTCCCTTCTCACATTACTGAAGAAATTCGGCAATATTGTGGAAGAATTTTACGTCGTGTTAAACTGCCTATCCCAAACTTATCTAAAGATGAGTTATGAGCCATCAAGTGCTTTAATGATAACCCCCATTTCCTTGTCCTCAAGGAAGATAAGGGTAATTCTATGGTTATCATGAATACTAATGATTATGATGCTAAGATGATGGAGCTCTTGTCTTCTTCTTCTTATAAAATCCTTGCTAAGAACCCCTTGAATGCCATTTATCAATTAGTCACCATGGTCATAAAGTCCTTTTCTATTCCTGAGTCCATTGAGCACAAACTCATTCCCCATGCCCCCCAAACTCCTAAAATTTATGGCCAGCCAAAAATCCATAAGCATGATATTCCCCTTCGTCCCATTGTTAGTGCCATTAAAGCTCCCACCCATGTGCTGAGTCGTTATCTAGCCACCAACCTGTACAATTTGTGGGTTCCGCTGCCTCTTACATCAAGGATTCTACTGATTTGATAGATAATTCTAAACCCATCATGAGTGATGAGAATGACTTGTTGGTAATTTTTGACATTGTCTCCCTTTTCACTAAGATCCCTATCCCCGAAGCTATGCACTCGATCTCCTAGTTAGTTGATGCCAACACCCTAAACATGATCTAGTTATACCTCAAATCCACCTTCTTCTCCTTTAAAGGAACCATCTATGAGAAAACTGACAGTACATCAATGGGATCCCCCCATCTCCAGTAGTGGCTAACATCTTTATGGAATAATTTGAAACCATATCTCTCAATTCATAACATCTCAAACCCAAATGTTGGTTATGGTTTTTCGATGATACATTTGTCATTTGGCAACACAGGCGCCCTGCGCTTAATGCCTTTCATTCCCACCTTAATAGCATTTTCCCTGATATCTAGTTCACTATGGAAATTGAATCCAACCGATCCCTTCCCTTCTTAGATGTACTTGTTACCCACCTACCCAATGGCTCCCTCTATCATCAAGTCTATAGGAGGAAGACCCATACTAACTATTATCTCTGTTAGTGTCAGTCTCTCCAGCCTTCCTCCAGTGATCAAATATGCTCTTACAAAGTGGTCTTAGAGTGTCAAGGTCAAATTTTGTCATTTCAGTGAGTCTTCAAGCAAAATTTGGTCACTAGGCATTAGGTCTAGGGTTTGCTTTCACTCCTTCTAAAGTTGTCCAAATGTCGGTCCTATGTCACTATTCATCTGATCTTCATCATTCAAGGTTTTCATTATCATCTCAGGTCTAATGAGTCATTTACACTTGTTCATGCTTCAGTTGCGCCTATGTAAGGTCTTTCCCTCTCCTAGGTTTTGAAGGCATTTTCTCTTGACGGTCAAATCATGGGCACTTGTTTTCCTGATGCTCAACACCTTCCTTATGCCTTAAAGTACCTACCAAATGCTCCCATCACTGAGATTTCCCAAATTCCTCATTTCGCACAAACCCTAGTTTCTAGCTACCACCTGCAATTTTCTAGGTTGGCCTGTGTTTTGCCCTTTTGGACCGCTTCTCTCATCAATCTCTGAGATTCCACTTTCCCCTGCTTCTTAACATCCCTCCCTACTTCCAAAAATTTCCCCAAGAATTTAGAAGCCCCTTATCCCCTTCATTTCACTTCATTTCGACAAAATTCTTTGTTTCACACATCGGGATAAGTTTCACTCAAATGGTGTTTCAGAGCAATAAAAGATGAATTTGGGAAAAATGAGAGAGGTTTTTGTCCAAAACATGCCAGAGACAAAAAACCGCCTTCACTTTTTGCACAGGTGTCATGGGTTTAGAGAAATGTCAAAATTACAATCGCCAGATCCAAAGAGGTTGGCCAAGGCACTAAAACGATGGAAAAGGCCCGATCCACTCCAAATTTTGGCCAAAGCCTCTTTTACTGAGCATGGAACTTGATTGGGGACCCCCAGCCCAAATTTCAAGAAATTTGGAGAAAATTTTGTCAATTGTGAATTTTTTGTGCCAAACACAGGTTTTTGCCACCAACGGGTCGCGCACCGTGTGCGACCCTTTCGATTGGGAGGTCCATTTCAGGAAAAATTTGCATTTTTGGATTTTTCATGAAAAAATACACTTTCTCAGCAAAGACCAAGAAATTTCACCAAGTTTTGAGTCTCCAGAAGGTCAAAAAACAAGCAAAAAATGACTTTCTGCCACCTTTTTGACACACAGGAAGCAGTCTTGGGAGATTGCAATTTTGGAGGGGCAAATGGACACCAAATTCCGAAATTCCACTTGGGTTGGAAAGTAGACATCCATCCCATTCCAAAAATACCACGTTTGCCTCATTTGTACACCTAGAAGTGCCTCGAAAACTGCTCCAAAGGTGCGTGACCCGTTCAGAATCAGTGCGCGACCCATTGGGCAATTTTCACAGAAATTGTACCTACAGCTCAACAAAACGCAGTTTTGACTAGGTTTGACTTTTTGGAGTGGATTTTGATCCTCCTTTATGTAAATTATGTAATTTTATGATATTTTGACACTCATTTATCTCTTCTAAAAGATTCATTCATGAGATAGGCAAAAATTTAATGAATGAATTGGTTTCCTAGCTTATAGAGGCAAGTTGTTTTGACTGCCTAGTTTTCAGTGCTCAATTTAGAATTGGTTGAAACAACTCCTAGGATAGTGATCTCGACCCCTAGAGGAAAGGAAAGATGTTAGCTTGCCTATATTATGTACTTTCTTGGTCATTTTCATGGTTGGACTCTTGAGGGAGAAAGCTTCTATTGTATTACTGATTGTATCACTGCATTTTGGCAAAGGAAGAAAGACCAAGGTTTTGCAGTCCTTTTTGGGATTCCTGTGGTTACATGTATTGGTGGTGTGTTTCTCTTTGTACTTGTAAGTTCGTTATGTGAATAATCTTCTTACTTTTTCTTCTGCAAATTAGGCAAATGAAGTGATAAGGTAGAATTCATGGTTGCTATGCTCTGCCTTTAAGTTTGCCTTAATATCAATGTTTTCAGCTGTTTAAGGAGAATTCAAGGTGATTGCTTGCTCTCCTTAGCTCCTCACCAGTCATTCTCATCCATCCAAATCTTTCAAAGGCATCAATACAGTCTCCTACCTCGCCCACAAAGAACCCCCTGCAAAACTGTGTCCCAATCCCTTGCACCCAAAATTGCCTTCCTTCCCCAATTTTTCCACCAAACCCTAAAAATCCCAAATCAAACCTTTTTTTATCATTTTACTAGCCTAAAATCAGTGTTCTTTATTGGTTATCTCTGCCCGTTGAAGATCTTTGCCGAGATAGACCGGAGAGAGCCCTCTCCTGCCCCGTAGGGCTAGTTACGAGGCTAAGTGGTTTGATGTTTCCTTGGAGTTTACCTTTTTCAGCCTGAGGTGAAATTTCAAGCGCTAACATATTGGCGACCATACTGGGGAAGAACAAATGGTTTTCTTGTTTATGTCATTTTTTTTATAAGCTACAGACGGAGCCTGAAGTTATGCCAGGTAGCCTTCGAAATGCTTTTGCTTTGCATTAGCGGAAGTAGATAAACGCTGCTTCAGTCAATCTCCGGTCTAGCTTGTAAACGTGACATTTAACTTGTTAATTACCCTAGTACATGTATCAATTTCAGATCTGATGGTTGATGGTGGACACCGATCAGCCACTTGAAAGGCTGAAATCATTCACCTAGCGACTCTAAATCATTTTCGATATCAGATACAAAGACTCCACTGGAGGATGATCCCGACCAGCAAAAACATGAAAGGACAACATTGACAGATCAGGTATTCAAGTTGGAATTTCATCCAAGACATTTTGTTCTTTTTCATAAATTATTTATTCTCTTTTCCCAAGAATGTCAAGAAGGCTTTGCAAAGTATATTGTATTTGAGAAGAGATCCTCGGCCTGCAGTTGATTCTTTCCCTTTGAAGATTGTGAATACCAAAGATTTGCATACCTTT
>APFE031695138.1:0-41456 GCA_000404065.3 Pinus taeda | reverse complement strand
CATGTATTGATGGTGTGCTTCTCTTTGTACTTTTAAGTTTGTTATGTGAATCATCTTTTTACTTTTTCTTCTGCAAATTAGGCAAATGAAGTGTTAAGGTAGAACTCATGGTTGCTATGCTCTGCCTTTAAGTTTGCTTAATATCAATGTTTTCAGTTGTTTAAGGAGAATTCAAGGTGATTGCTTTCTCTCCTTAGCTCCTCACTAGTCATTCTCATCCATCCAAATCTTTCAAATGCATCAATACAGTCTCCTACCTCGCCCCAAAGAACCCCTTGCAAAAACTGTGTCCAATCCCCGCACCCAAAATTGCCTTTCCCCAATTTTCCACCAAAACCCTAAAAATCCCAAATCAAACCTTTTTTATCATTTTACTAGCCTAAAATCAGTGTTCTTTATTGGTTATCTCTGCCCGTTGAAGATCTTTGCTGAGATAGACCGGAGAGAGGCCTCTCCTGCCCCGCAGGGCTAGCTACGAGGCTAAGTGGTTTGATGTTGCCTTGGAGTTTACCTTTTTCAGCCTGAGGTGAAATTTCAAGCGCTAACAATCTCCAAGCCCTTTCTCATCACCACCCATTCCAAAAGACAGACGTCCTCAAAACCCTCTTCTCCAAAGCCTTAAAAATCTCTACCCCTGAGCCTCTTTCAGAGGAAAAATCCCATCTAGTCAAGGCTTTCAAAGCCAATGGCATTCCTCTGCTCAAATCTCTAAATCTCTCAAGTCTATTTCTCACCCTAAGCCCAAAAAGTCATACCCCTCTTCCTGTTGTGGAAAAATCACCCTCCCTTATATTAAATGGACCACTGATATTATTACTAAGATTTTGGCTAAGAAGAGCATTGATACCGTATTTAAACCCCACAAAACCCTTAAGCAATTATTTTTTCTAGCCAAAGACTTATCAGATCCCATTAAGGGGTTTCTAAAATTCCTTGTTCTTGTGGGAAATCTTACATTGGTTGAACAGGTCATCCTTTCAAAGCCCACCTCAAGGAAAACATAGCTGACACAAATCATAACCAGCTGGCTAAATATGCCATAGCAAAACACTCTTATAAGTCTAAGCGCTTAATTTGCTTCAATCAATCTAAAATCATAGCTTCTGCACCATTCTATCTCTCGTATTATTCAAGAAGCCCTAGAAATCAAGAAAAACACTAATAACTTTAATAGGGAGGATGGTTACATGCTTAGTCAATCTTGGAAGCCCGTCATCCCCCATCTCATCCAATTACCCTTGCCCCCCCCCCCCCCCATTTGTTGTCTCCTCCTTCTTAGTACCTCTTTATTCTTTCCTCTCTTCTCTCTTCTTTTTCCAAAAATTGGCTTAACAATTTTTTCCCCTGGTTTCAAAAATTATATTCATTGAACTCCTATTCGTTACATTTTAACAGCCTTATAGATATCATTCTATATCTTAGTTTTTATTATTCCTAGTTATCCTTTAATATTAAAGTATCTTTATAAATTTTCCTTTCTTTTTATTTGACTTTTAATTATGAATGCATGTTGCTTATTAATTAATCCTCAATTCTCTTATATAGGGATCCAATTCCTCTATATTTTATAATCTATGGTTATTATTATTAATTTACAATTAGTACAATTCTCTAATAATTCTTAATATAATAAGTTTATTTCTATCCTAATTCCTTTTACTAATAATATTTTATTATATTGTCTTTAAATTTAAAATGACAACTTTCTCACATAATTCTTAATCTCATTTATGATTCAACTTTCTTTCATAAAATCAACAATCGAATTCATATTTCATTAATTAAAAATTCTTATTATTGTATCTCATTAATTTTAATGGTTTCATTAACCTCTTAATTTTGGGGTAATATATCCCATTCTGATCATTTTCTGGTTCGTTAAATATTAATTTATCAACAAAACATCACTGGTCAAATATATTATTCATTCCATTTACAAGTGACCATTATTTAATTTACAATTGACCATTATACCAATTGACTCATAATTCAATTTTTTTCCTATAAAAGGCTCTCCAACACTTGTTTACTGACAATACTCTCTTTGGTCCCTGATGATGGATGGAGTCACCATTTGAAACGTTGGACGGATCAACCATATTACACAATGAAATTCTAGAAATATCTAACAACAATGACAACTTCTAACAATGTTCATCATCATGGCCTTCCTTCTTACAATGTGTGCAAGATGGCTTTGCTCCTTACTCCTTAGTTGTAGCTACCTTCTTGTCTTCTCCCTTGCCTTTTCCTTTGAACTTACCATTTTGAGGTTTGAAGGATGATTTCCTCGGTTTCTCTTCTTTATCATTATTTCCCCTACTTTCAAGGTGAATGGCCTTCACACTGACTACATCAATAGTAGTAGGCTCAAATAATAACAAAGGATGTATTATGTAACTATGTAAAGCACCAATATACTTTGTTACAGTTTTAGGAGAATCAAGTGAAGCGCCTAAATTCAATGCTTGTTTAGTAAACTCTTTTGTGAAGCTTTGTACATTTTTACCATTTCCTTATCTCAAATATTGTTATTCCATTAAAGCTTTTTGTTTATAACACAAAGGATAAAACTGATGTTTTAATGCAGAAACAAAATTGGACCAAGAAGAAAGGAGATTACCCAAGTTTTTCTTGCCTTTCTGCAACTTTCTCTCCCTCCAGATGAGAGCGGTGCCACTCAGTTGAAGAGATGAAAATTGGATATTGGCCTCATCTTCCTCGATCTATTGAATCTTTAAATAAACCTCGATCATTCTAATCCATTTTTTTAGTTTCTCTGCATTACATTTCCATTATATGTCGGCAAATAAAACTTTACATCTAGCTTAAAAAATGGCTTCTTATATGTATTCGTAAGATGCTTGTTAGAGTGATGAGAAGAAGAAGAAGAACTGTCACTAGAGGATGGAGATGGCAGTTCAGGGGGCTCTCCTCCTCCTCCTTCATGATTTACCGATGCATAGTCATATGGTTCTTTCTTCTCACGCTTGATTGTCTTCTCATTTTCTACAAACAACTTGTCAACTTTCTCTACCATGGTGAAGAAGATCTTACGATAATTTCGCTCTTCCTCAATTCGAGCTTCCTCATCTACCATGTTCCATCTTCGTGGTGGATGCCCTACTTCGAGATCAAAGGATTTAAGTTTTCCTTCTCCACTTTGGATCTTGTTCCTAGTTACCATTCACTCGTGCAACTTACATCAAGAATACCTACTCTGATACCAAACTTGATCTAGATCTTTTAACTTCAAGGATGCTTACAAAATTGCATATAAAATAGCATGTTAACCAAGTAACTTAATACATGAAAAAGAAGCAGAAATCATAAAGAAACCATGATATAAAAGGAACACAAACAATTTTATTACAAAGTTCACCACATGTGGGCTATGCCTCTGCACCCTGCTCAAAGTGGGGGGACCTTCTTTCATTAAGTGGCATCAAAGAAATGAATTACAATCACCTTTACAAAAATGACCCTTATACCTCCATTTCTGATGATGGCGTAGAAATGGAGACCTTGGCTGGAGAAATGGACTCCATGGTTGGATTTCTGGTGAGAAAAAGTGCAAGAATGACTATGAACTTGTCAAATTCTGACACTGGCACCTCTGGCCCCTCAAGGAATATTTTTAGCATCTAGCAAGATTCCCTGCTCAGGGTTTCGCTTCTCCTGGCTAGTTCTGGTTCTGCACTCTGCTCTCAGCTAGTCTAGTTCGAATGGAATGAATTAGGTTTAAATATCATAAGTTGGTGGACTTTCCAACATGGGGTATTTGGCCTGTTGGTGTCGTTGGAAAATATCATGAGGGCGGGCTAGTTTCGAGCCCACCACGCCCGAACATGGAACATTGTTTTTTTCAAACCATGGCATTTGATATTGTTTAATAGTATATGTATATAGTGACAAGGCCGCCCATTTGGCAGGTCGCCCCCACCGGACCAGGCGGGTTCAAACCCCGTCGGCCTCACATTAATAGTGTAACCATTGCAAAACATATATATGTCATTGCCATGTGGTTTGGGCGATCCCGGGTCTCCCGGTGGCCTGAACCCATACTAATTCAAATATTAACCATAATAGTTTGGTCGGTTGGGGGGTGGCGGGGTTAGAAGCCCGCCCAACCCCTGCCCCCAAACTTATATTATATATATAATATATATATATATATATATATATATTATATATATATATATATATATATTATTATTATATATATATATATATATATATATATATATATATATATATATATATATTATATTTGTTGCCTCCTAATTATCAAGTAACCCTTAACTTCCTGCGTTTTTTATAGAATATTATGGTTGATATATATATATATATATATTATATTATATATATTATATATATATATATATATATCAACCATAATATTCTATAAAAATACGCAGGAAGTTAAGGGTTACTTGATGAATTAAGGAGGCAACAAATTCACCCTTTCTGACTGTCATTTTTCATGTGTCGTCCCTTCACCAAATTGTTGCCTCGTTAGTGACTATCACTTGGCCAAGTTTGACCAGAACTTTGACCATCTATAACTTGAGCATACTAGCTCGGATTTGAGTGTCGTTCACGCCATTGGAATCAGGGCGACGTGCACTACGATTTGGTCCTAGTTTCGCTTCCATATAATGACTTTGATTTTGAGTTATTTCAAGACCACTTCTATTCTTGGAGCCACCTAGATCAATAGTGATGGGAGGGCATTTTTGACACTTTATCATGAGACATTAGAGAGCCCTTTCTCATTGTTTCCATTCCTAAATGATCATTTTGTCTTTTGACATCAGGGGGCAAGGATTTGCTCACAAAAGAAGATATCTTCATCATATCATAGAGGTGAAAACACCGGTTGTGGTTCGTTTCCAAGAGATCATGGTTTCACAAAAAGAAGGCATGGGATTACATTTTAAAACATTATCTAGATTGGAATGTTTGTCCAACCAGTGTAGCAAAACAATCTAGAGGTTTCATGGCTTTTTGGGATCCTTGCATCCTTAACCTCTAAGATTTTAATTCATGTGCAAGGATCATTCTCTCTGGATGCTTGAGGGGTTCCTATAGTCACCTTCATATAATAAAAATGTATTCTCCATACTCGAGAAGACAAGCATTTTGGGACCACATTGATGGCAGTGGGTTGTTGGAACTAAGTTCGTTAATTTTGGTTGGAGACCTTAATTTAATGGTGAATAACAATGAAGTCTAGGGTCCCAAAGGGAGGGGGGATCATATGGGAAATTATTTTGAGAATTTATACCTCCTACAAGACATAATGACTAGTTCTCTATGGCTAACCTACTGTTGTATCCGCTACAACACCACCCAAATTTTTGGGCATATTCAAAATTTTGGGTACCCCACCATTCATCCCAAGATTTTAAGGTTTTGATAGGGCCCACAACCGGTTTCTTTCCCCGCGAAATTTCCTATCCAACCCCTTTTGTGTACCCACTCGCATTTCATACATTGCATCTGCACACCATGTTTTATCTCAAACATATTCCTTAGGACTACATTAGAGTTTTGAAGGTTAATGGCTTTATTAATGCATCAAGAGTCTCATGATTTTGGAGACCATCTGAGCAAACGTACATGCAATTTGGCTTACCTTACGATGGACAGTTTTGAGGTTTGGGCAAAACCCTAAAGTGGAAAAGGTGATCCCCCTCCTGTTTTGACCTAATTCACATGCCATTGAGAATGTGTTCCCATCGACATTGACGGGCATCATGGAAGAAATTGTTGCATGTCATAGGACCCTAGGTTCATGATTGATTCCTCATCTTGGCATGCACATTAGGATTTTTATCAAGGCTTTCGTTCCCATGGATATTCAAAACCCTAGATCGTGGTAACCTATAGTCCAACAATCATAAATTTTTCAATATACTCACTCTATGAGTGCATCAACCTTCTGGAATCATGTTTTATCAAAATCGATTGTAATTAATAAATCCATGAAAGCACCAGAATGTTGAGTTGGCCTCCAAACTTAAGCATGTTTTCATCAACCAATATAAAATAACATCTTAGTTGGGATCATTTATTGTTCAGGATCCTCAAATGAATTAGTGTATTTATTCATTTATTTTTCACACGAAAGTGTCACTATTGCATAATGGATTATTTTTCATCTCATCTGCTTTTTCAGGATGCCCTAAAGGTACCACGAACTATGCTACATTTTCATGAGTGGTCTCTTGGAACGACATCACTAAGATGCACTGATGCCATAATTCCTTGATTACGTGGCATGGTGGATGTTTGAAATTTATAAATGGATTATGTTTTGGATTTTGAGCCATCACAATGTACCCAAAAGTTGTATGGGAGGTCTCTTCACTCAGAAAGCCATAAAACCCAACAAATGATCCAAAGCAAGGCATGGAGACGTAAATAATAGAGGAGATGGAAACCATATGATGTTGAAGGTTCCATTGGAGGTGCAGATCAAAGAGAATGTTTGAGCCCAACTCGAGTGTTTAGATGTCAAGCCGAAGTAGCGCCTTTGAGCACAACTAAAATGTCAAAGTAGTTTATATGTGTGGTGGCTGTATTGTTCGATGAAATGAGCTTTGAAAGAGGATCCTTAAAAAGTAATTGATGTTAAAAAGGAAAGGCAAGTAGGACCTCTTAGCAACATTTAGCTCAGGCCCACATAATATGATCTCATGGATCCCTTGCGCAAATAGCGGTGTTGTTTGAACCTGTGAAATTTTTTTGCGTTCACATAACCAAAGCAATATCGAAATCCAAACTAATGTGGTCCTACAGAGACTAAGGGAAGGTGGCTCGGTTCCATACCAGATGATGCAACACCTTCTATGTCATAACCCATGAAGCATGCTTATTCATCAAAATCACTTTTGAACATACTCCTTCAGGTATTGGACAACATGATCATGCTAGAAGGATGCATATACAAATGAGTACACAAGAACATAAGAAGTAGTGCTATCAGGAAATATAGAGACGAATACCCAATGTTTGGGTGTTTACATATTGGTGGGTACTGTCAGATCCACTATGCCACAACATAGTCAGGCCAACCTCCCAGTTTTATACAGTTGTAGAAGTTGAATACTGAAGCTGGACTTGTTTTTTGCATTTTCACTAGTCACAATTCCATTGGAAAACTCGTAAGTCGCAGAATCACACTCTAGTAGAAGACAGGGAATACAACCTACTATGAAACGTGACTATGTGACCTCTCGGAAGTTGCAAAGTCATGACATCACACTACACAAGAGGTGAAAGGGTGTGACCTTCATTGTAATGTGACCATGCAACCTCGCCAATAGTTGCTAAAAGCCTCTGGATCGAACCTATAATTGATTGACAAAGGTCATCAACTCTAGCACTCTATTTTCCCTTTTTTCAATTGCCATAAGAGGTAAACTCCTCACTAATATATATACAATCTAGGTTGGAGTGAGTGAGAGATTTGGAAATCAAAAGATATTAACGCAAGTAGAAAGGCTAACATGCAAGCCACAGATACAATGGAGGAATTCATGCTGCAATGTCTAGAAAATTATGCCGTCGAAGCTGGCGAGCCCTCTAAGTTTCACATTAGCATTGAGATATTCTGCACTATAATGGCTCCTCATTAAGATCTTGGCATGACATGTTCTTCCCAAAGACTTCTTCATTCGCAACTCCTTTCAAGAGCTTGGGAGCCTCTAAGTCACAGCTTAGGGCCTCAACGATACAATATGACCAACCCTATTGCAACCAAGCATGGTCACGTCTTAATGCCTCAGTGAGCTTTCATGGAATGCTACCAACCCTACCCTATGACTTTGTGACTCTCAGTAAAATTACACTCCTGAATAGGTCGGAAAGTCACGTTTTCAAGCCTCAAGGGTGAAGCCATAAGAACGACTTGTCATTATTTGCTACCATGCGACCCCTGGTCACAGAGTCGCACTCCAGCATGCAGCGAGAAATGCGACCCGCCCTCTGCTGCGACAACGCGACTACTTCTATAGAGTTGTGACCTAAGGAACACGCATATACAACCTTTCATTTTCCACTGACATCTTCCTCATGATAAAAGGAAATGGGAATAGGAAGGGTGCACACTAACAACACGCATGCCTGAAATGTTGAATACAACATGGACAAACATATAGGTGCACGATATTATACTCAAAACAACAAATTTATAGGATAGATCATCTTCTAGGGAGGGATCTCATCGAGAACCTGATAGTATTATGCTTCTCTAATATTGTCTTTGTGCCTTTATGGAACCGGACATACATACGAAATGCATAGGTGATAGTATTAGAAGATTGGGGAATGGAAGGAAGAAGACGATATTTTAAGAAATATGGAATCGCTCGCAATATCGTCCAAAGTCATATTTTGTAGACCATTGCCTTATTTGCTATAGGTCTTGATGGAGAAGATATTTGAAATGAAAATCTCTACAGGTTAAGGTTTTGAGGTCAATGAGAAAGCTACATCTTGAAGATGTTGTGCTTAGTTAGTATAAAGCAAGACTTTTAAAAGATGGGGACAAATCCTATGTCCTCTTGAACTACTCCAACTTTCATAGCTACAACTTTATATATTGATAATGCACGCTGGGATGGATTCCCTTTCTTAATCAAAGCTAGAATGGGGCTTATAAAGCACAGGGGTCTAAATTATTTACTTATTAATGTCATTCTTTCAATTACTTGATTGTATTTCCGGTATTAGTTTTTGTTGAAAATTAAATATGACCCATTCCATTTTTTTGTAGATATAAAGTTTGCATTGAAAGAGTTTTCTTTTCCACAGAAGCTACAACTAAGATTTCAAAAAGATCGAAACTAGATCCATTCAATCCCTTGAAATACAATGGCAATATCAAGAACAAAACATCATAGGTGATTGGATGTAAGCAAGGCACAACGACATGTAGTCCAACAATCCATGTCTTCGTTATTTCTCAACAATGTTGGCAACAAGATCCAACACCAAGGTTCCCTCTCAACAAGCTAGCTGCTCCCTTCCAGGTTCCAAGAACCTTTTAGTGAACTCGAAGGCACATCACCAGAAGATTAATGAATGTCATTGAAGCACAGTGGCAGGAAAACAAGACGGTTTCAGGACCAAGCATCTGCATCATTGTGAAATATAGGCAACAAGTATTCTAGGGTTTCCAATAACCCTCTGTACCCATCCCCTCTCTCTTTGTGCTATCATAATGTAAATTTCACCCACCATTATATCAGCGGGTATGTTGGGATTGATGTGAGCATGTAACAAGGATTCTTGGCTTAAGAAAGAAGTGAGGAAGCTCAAGAGTCAGGAGGGTAGCTGAAAGGGCATGGGGAACGTAAAGAATCATGATAGGTGAACAGTCACCTGACCCCTATAAATGTACCCTCATACCTCATATCATGGAATTTTAGCACTTGAGTTGAGGAAGAGATAGATAACTGATGTATGCTTGAAAGCTAGCGTCACTCAGCTCTTGGTACGTAATAGAGTGGATCTGCATTTGGTTTAGGGTTGTGGCATCGAGCGACGGTATGAACAATCCATGTTCCACTATTGGGTATTGACTAATTGCATGATATGTATTTGAAGTTGTAGAAATATTAATAAGATTGTTTTCTTTTACCTTTTTGCACTAATTCCCATGCTTACTCATGGTGGTTGTATTAGATGTCTAGTACCTTCACCATATTTTTATTCGTGCTTGCATATACGTGAGATGTTATGTATTGATACATAGTGGTTGCATTTGTGTTTCGCTCTCGAATCTATGTTGACTTGTCCCTTGCCATGTCAGTAACCTATGGTGAACTACCTCCAGCATGTTCCTGTTTATTATGTCTGATGGGGTTTTAGCTCACTAATCCCTCTCATCATTTATCTCTTCTTATCGTTGTTGTGACTTTTTTGCACCTCTTTCTACAATTTTTCAATATTGGGCTGATTTTGTTTCGCTGCTTGAGCACTTCATTCTTGCCCCACTGTGGCATCTTCTCAATTGATAACCAAGAGCAGAAAACATTCATGGTGGCAGTCGGGCCCACACACTGGATGCGGCTCCTATCCCAAATGGTGTGAGGTATAATTGGGACTTCACACCAGGGAGACCCCTTAGTCGTTGGTGGTACATGTTGGCCCGTCAACACCTACCAAAATGGTCATTTGGGGAAGGAGGGAATTGTGAAGAGGTTTGACAGATTCTTTATTCTGTCATATTTGATCATTCAATTAGGCTATTTACAATCTTGGTCGCATAACGCCATTATTTTGGATCATGATCCATTCTTTCTTGAATGGAATGAGATTATCCCTCACACACCATTCCCATTCAAGTTTAATAATTCATGTTTTCTAGAACAGGATTTCATCAATTTGGTCCTAGGATTTTGGTACAAGACTGCTACAGATCCAACCCTATCATATATGGAAGCCTTCACTCATAAATTGAGATCTCTTAAGTGGGTAGTCAAAAAGTGGGAACGAGAAAAGAAGAAGGATATCTCAAAGGAACTGATCAATTTGGATAATGTCATCAAAGCTTTAAGCAATCAACTGGACCCAATATATTTCTCAAAGACCTCTAAAAGGAAACTTCTAAGCTTGGAGGATAGGAAGGGATAGATTATGAAGCTACAAGAAGAGACGTGGAATTTAAAGAGTAGGGCTACCTGGACCAAGAAAGGGGATAAAAATACCATCTTTTTCCATAAACAAGTGTCTAAAAGGAAAAAATATAATGCCATCTAGGTAATCAGAGATGGGGAGGGAAATCTACTCACTTCACAACATGATATATAGTAGGTTGTAGTGTCTTTTTTCAGCCATTGGTATAGATAAATCGAAGGCAACAACATTGATTACCATATGGATTTTATTAATTTATATCATAGAATGGTCGAACAAGCAGATAATGATATGTTGGGGAGGTTGATTAACAAGGAAGAATTAGTTTTGGCTATGAAAGAAATGGCTAGAGATAAAAGTCTCAGACCAGACGACTAGACAATAGAATTATTTTTACTTTTAGGATATTATGGTGGATGAGATTTTGGTTGAGGTGGAGGAGACAAGGACAAGAGGTGTGATCTTGGGGTCCAATAATGCTACTTTTATCGTGCTAATTTCAAAGGTGATGAAGATTACTACATGTTTTGATTATAGACCCATTTCACTATGTAACACAATGTATAAATTGATCTCCAAACTCATTACCAATCGAATCAAGGCCACTTTTTCAAATTATATCACCCCAAAGCAACTTGGCTTTTTATATTACAGGAAAATGCATGATGTTGTGGCAATAACACAATAATTCATCCATTCTATCAAGACTCGATGTCTGTAGGCATGTTTAATGTGAGTTGACCTAATCAAATCTTTCAATTATGTAGACTGGGAGTTCCTGCAACTGGCCCTGCACAAGATAATGATTAACATTTGGGTGATAGTCTAGATTATGGCATGTATTACTTCTATGTCCTATGTAGTTATCATCAATGGACTTCTAACACCCTTCTTCAAAGTTTCCAGGGTTATAAGATAGGGATGTGCTCTAATATCTCCCCTATTATTTCTCTCATTCATGGATGGCTTGAGAAAAGGGCTTTGTGATGCTTTGTCCAAAGATCTTATTCTAGGATGCAGGATTACAAAATCATCAAAATTACTCATATTATATTTGTGGATTAGGGAAGGCCACTATCCAAGAGTGGATATCCTTTCATTGGATTCTTTCAAATTTTGGTACAACATCGGGTTTGCTCATGAACCAAGGGAAATCTGCATTAATCTTAGATATGGAGGAGGATGTGGATATTAAAGAGATTGCTAACATCTATGGGCTGGAATTGATCTCCATGGAAAATGGATTTAGATATTTTGGTTTTTTCCTGAAACTTAACAAGTACGAGATTAAATACTAGGAGTGGTTGATTAGGAAATTTGAATAGAGACTGTCCATATGGTCTCACAAATGGTTATCTTTGGGAGGGAGGGAAATCTTGATTAAATTAGTCCTTTAGAGCATCTCAATATATTGGATCCATCTTTATTTCCTTCCTGAAGGAGTTACAAAGAGAATAGACAACATTATAGCAAGATTTATTTGGGTTGATCCTATTCCATCGAAGAAGATTCACTTGGTTTAGCTAGAAACACTTGCACGTCATGAGAGCAAAGGCGGGTGGGGAATTAAGGATACAAAAAAATTTAACAAGGCCCTACTAATCAACCACTTATGGAGGGTTGTGACGGGATCTGGTATTTGGCCAGAGGTAATCAAAGAGAAGTATCTAAAAAATAAGTACCTAGAATTTTGGATCAGACAGGAGGATCCAGATAGGCCAGAGGCATCTTACATTTGGATGATCATGATGCAGAACAAACACTGGGTACTTGGAAACTTAAAGTGGGAGGTAGGAAAGGGTGATAAAATTGAAATTGGCTTGGATGCCATTAAAGGAATTGAGGGTATCTCACATTCGCGTTGCCTCTCCTCAATCACTTGCATGCCATGGGCTACTTCTATATATATTAGATCTTGACAAAGGGTGTGATGACATCAAACATTACATGATTTTTTAGTGCTAACAAGATTGACATAACAGGTCCCTTAACAAACGAATTTAAAATATTCACCTCAAGATTAATACATGCAGTCATTGATCTATTTGAGGATGAAGAAAAGTTGTCTTGGGATGAATATACACACAAAGGATAGATACATGTTAGAGATATATTCAAGCAAATTTCTCATGGAAGAGCGTAGTCAGATTCAATAGTTTGATTCAATAATATTTGGAACTAGGAGGCTCCCATAAAGTTCAAATGCTTTTTATGGTTGGTTGTGCATAACAAAGTGCTCTCCTAGGACAACCTCCTAAAACATGGTTTTAAGGGGGCCTAGGAGATACATTTTCTATAAAGTAGCTATAGAAGACATGGCACATCTATTTTTAACTTTCCCTTTTGCAGTTTTAGTTTGGTTTGGGGTTTCCCATCTCCTTAATTTTCAAGAGACATGGAATAGGTCATCAATTGAGGAATGCCTCACAACTTGGTTCATGGACTATAAGCCATTCCACACTCTACCCTTATACATTCTTTGGGGCATCTGGAGGCACAATAATGAGAGGATATTCGAACAAAAGCAAATAGACATTAAAAGCATTGTCATTAGCATCACCTCATATTTGCAGGAGATAGGGCCAGAGTAGCCTGTATAATTTGGGAGGTTGTTTCTTGGTAAATAGGTATAGTCTTTTTTCCTAGTTACATTTTTTGATGGGGCCTCCAGAGAAGGAATATGTGGATGTGGGGCTTTACTTGTGACAAGGCTTGGAAGCTACTTTCACTTTAGCTAGCATTGCAGTCCTGGGACAAACAATAGAACCGAATTAATCACTCTTTAGGGGGCTCTTAGATGCATAGTAGGGCTCACCATAGAGGCCTTAGTAGTATATGGTGACCCTAAGGTAATCATTGACTGGGATTTGGAGCTTTCTACATTTTCTATGCCCTCAATAATCTATTGGATGCAGCATACCAAGAGCAAGATGGGATCTTTCCAAAGTATTTCTTTTACTCATATTTTCAAAGAACAAAACAAAATGGAAGATCTTCTTTCAAAGGAGCGATGAACTTGCAAACAGGGAAAGATCTTCTACTCAGCATATAAAATGGTTCCCCAATAAGTTTTCTTTTGCACACTAATGTAATGAACATGTCTCTAAATTTAGTTTTAAGATGTTCAAGCAGACACACAATATGTTTACACAGATAGATTCTAAGTTCGGTTTAGAACAATGTGTACTTGGGTAACAATATTCACCTATTTTTGTTGAGATCTTCCAATGTATCAACAATATGGCTTAGTTTCTGCATTTCAAACATTATAACTGAACATATGATGGTTTTTTTCTTTGTAAAAAAAATTATATCATAAAGTTTGAACATCTAGTGGCTGTGATTCCGATGAGTGAGGGTGATGATGATGATAATGGTTTTTATATAAAAACTTTTGAGCTTGCAGGAAAGAATTAGATATATATATTATAAAGACAATATAATATGAATTTATAAATAAAAAGGAAATATGAGATATAACATATGTAGTATGAAGAATTAATCACTATGAATTAATATGATGAGATGATATAAATGAGAGCTTAATTTGAATATATATACAATTCAAAGAATGTGTTCTTTAAATATGGGATTATATGTCCACAAAATAAGGGCCAATACCTCCAGAGGGTGGCTAGGTTGATTTAGCAAAATGTATAAAAAAGTTACAATAAAGAGGAAGTTTAGTCATAAGTGACCACATGTGAATATTACAATGATTCTAGTACAACATCCCCCCACATCCCATCCACTTCCTTGCCCCAGTGATAGCATGGAGACGTAAAGAAGGATGATAAAACATAGAAGAAAAAGCGGAAATACTCGAACTAATATAGATACAACCATTATTGAAAATATAAAGGAGAGTAGGTATGAGATGGCGCAACTCAAATACAAATATTGATGGGTATATTGATCCAGATGGATATCGATGTCCACCCACCTATTCTACTAGTTCACAACACCATTTTTTATTTTGGCAATTTTTTTCTAGGTCATGAACTTTTGGAGTTGTTTTGAGGCCCTAAACGACACTTTTTTGGGGAAATGGCCTAACAACAATATTAACCTTCATTGACAGACAAAAAATGTACTTCTTATATGGACCTTTACAATAGGCTATTGTGTGTTCCAAATGGAGCTCATATGCCAATGTTATAACTCGGGGAAGTTGACATTCCAACTTACCCCATTGGGGCCTAAAAAACTTCAACACTAGTATCTCCTAGGCTTAGGTTTTTGGAGGTTTATGGTTTCTCATTGCTTATTTATCATAAAAATGCCTCTGAGCCTCTTTGTAAGATAGTTTTGTGAATATGCATATACAAAATATCTATTCTTAGAGATAAGTTACCACCATTCGAGCTAGTTTTTTTCATTCTACATTTATATAGTTTTAGCATTTTCCATTTATTAATAGAAGTCAAGTTTCATTATATCTTTGTGTTTTATTTATAAATCTATAAATCATTTTGTTCCCTTCATAAATTTAGATCAACCGTATCAGAGTGATATGCTCTTTATCTGTTTCTTAAGTGATCTGCGCTTTATCTGTTTCTTGTGCATGCCCCAAACAATGTTGGGGTATAGAGAGTTGGGACTTGAACTGCTTGAGCCCTTGCAAGACCATCCTTGTAGGCCTTGATAGCCTCCAATGGTGGAAGAAAATAAATATGAGGGAGAAAGTGATCGTATTAATTTGTTGCTCGAAGAAGCACTTTAGCAATAAAAGAATGAGATGATGGATAATTTTTCCCATATCCTTCAAAGAATACCAATAGATGATGCATATTCATCAAGTGGTCACTTTCGAGGCACTAATCCCTTTAAGGTACAAGTTAATTTTGATATTCATATATTTGAAGGCAAAATAGACACAGATGCTCTAGATAAATAGTTAAATATACTAAAATGTTATTTTTGGTCCACAATTGTTCTCGTAGAGAAAAAAATTACCTTTTCACTCCTTAAGGCTACCCACATGTCAAGGATTAGTGGGAAACTTACTATGAACAAAGGGCCACGAAGGAATTCACATTATTTTTAGTCACACCCACTTGGCACTCTTTTCAGGATGCCTTTATGGAATTATATTACCCTATTGGAAGCTACGAAGACTAGTACATGAGATGGACCACACTATCATAGGAAAGGGACCAAGCAGTGCCATATTTCACAAATATATTTTGTACCTTGCGCACCAAAGTTGGGTATCAAAGACTTTGAGCGCATCTAGTAGTCAAGTACCATGGTTGTCTGCATAGATATATCTATATAGAAATGGAGTTCCTTGACATCTCCTCACTTTCTACAACATACTGATATATTATCAAAATTGGGGAAGACTTTAAATAGAAGAAGTAATATTTTGGATTTTTGAATCCTTCATAGTAGAGGCAGGGCAAGGGCATCCCAAAATCAGAGAATAAAGGATTGATCCAAGTTGGAACACCTAAGGGAAACCCATTTAAGCCACAAATAAAGAATGGTAATGGGAAGACGAAGAAAGACATGGGAAATTCATGTGAGTTCCATAAGAGCCCTTCTCACAACACCAATGAATGTTGTGCAAGGCAATGATTAGTGGTCGAGCTAAAAGACTCAAATTTAGACACATTTTCCAAATATGAATGAGACCTAGATAAGGGGAAATAAATCATTTTTGCACAACCCGGTGCCATAGTTGCCACCAACAAGGTCCAGCAAAGTGAGGTCGAAGATCTGAAAGAAGGTGAATTCCTTTTTCACTCACAAATTTGGGTGAAGGTGTGATATCCCCTAATTAACATTTTCCCTCTTGTAAAAAATTGTAATTATTTTAGAATGGCTAAGAGAGGGACACAAATTCCATTGCTTAAGGAAGGGTATTTTTTGAGGAAATGGTTGTCCTTTAAATATCAGTCATGGTTGTGTTAAAGGAAATGTAACTAGGTTCGGTCTTCATAAATGTACTTTTTATATTTGTATTTATTCAAGAAAATACATATTATTTTTATAATATATGTTAATGAGTTTCTTGCTCATTGAAATAGGTCTAGCACATGTTAAAGTGTTATAGGACAATCAAATAGTCAAAACAAAATGTTGAAGGTCTTAAGGGCATGTGACACCGTGTATTTTTATATATTAGAGTCAAAAGAATACCTCCAAGCAAAGTCAACAAGTCTCCTCCATACAATGACACCTACAAAAGAAGTAATCCAAATTATAATTGTATAATTAGCCTACAGTCTTCTAGTCAACCTTCAACTCAGCTTAAAAGGTGGGACAATCCTCTATATATAGAGGTTTTACATTCCATTACAACATCAAGAAAGCACCTCTAAAATATGCGAAGAGAAGGCACAAGGAAAGGGTCTCCAAGTGTAGCGAAGAAGAAGGGTACACAACCAAGCTCAAGAGGACTATTTCTAGGGCAAGCCGAAGTCACACATACAAAGATAAAGGGGGTATCATTTCTATATTAGCATCCCTCCACCACAATCACACATATATCATTGGTTGGGCTAGAAAAGTAGGCCTATAAGGCCTCTCACTCAACCGGAAAGGAACCACAATAAAACGAAGAAGAAAGGAGGATATCCACACAAGAATCTTGAAGGAATCCCCTCACACATGTGAGGAAATAGTGAAACACTGCTATCATATCATACCTACATCTACATCTCAAGAAGCGGCTTGGTTGGAGGAAGGATAAAGTGCTCTTCATATGTAAAGGAATCTACCAAAGAATAAAGAGGAATATCTCTTATAGAATATACATAACAAAGACTAATATTAGTTGCTGGAAGAAGGACGAAGTGTCGGGAAGCAAAGTGTAGGGAGAAGGAAGACTAAGTGCCAGGGAACAAAGTGTAGAATGGAGGAAGGACTTGAATTATGCTTAGAGGACATTCTAGTCAGGGATCTAGGGTTTGGTATTGATCAATAAGAAGCTTCAATAAGAGAAACTTACTAAAGGGTTTTTCTCTCAAGAGAAGAGAGGTTTTGGCCCTGGCAGAGAGCCAACATCTTGTGTTCCTATTCTTATGGTTTTGGTAGAAGTTTGATGAAGTACACACATGTGCATTAATAAGAAGAATACGATTAAGCTATCAAGAAAAGTAAAAAGACTTAACAAATTGTTATCTAGTCAAGAAGAATCACATTACACCCATTTGCCATAGATTCTTCAACATGGTATCAGAGCTAAGGTGACACATCAAGGAAAGGGCATCTCAAGAACATTCATAAGGTGACTCGTCAAGGAAGCATCAAGCCAATAATTCTCAATCACTTCAAGGACAAGAAGGCCTAACATCTATCATTCATCAAGGAAGATTACAAAGCAATAAGAATAGCCTTACATAAAGGCAACTACAAAGAAGAGCAGATCAAAGGGGGACCTACATCATCTACATGTCATCAAGCAAATATCATTATCAAGAAAGTACACTTGGAGAAGGAAACTTGAAGAACATCAAGATCCTAGGACGGAAAGTCATCAAGTCTTCAAGGAGAAAGCAAATACACTACATCTAAAAATATATCAAGTATATGTCCCCTTCTAAATATACATCAATGTCTTTTTTCAAGGAAAGCAACAAAGGGAATTTTATTATTCCTACTAAGGAAAAAACTCAAGCCTTAGCCAAGTATAATAAGGATGAGACAAGAACTCAAAGGAGTATAATATAATCTACCAAGGACTCTCTCATTCCTTATGTCTCCAAATTTGAAACATCAAAAGAAATCTTTGATAAACTAGTAGATCTATTCTCGGTAACCAAAGTTGGAGAAGTGATATCTCTAATAAATGAATTGTACAAGATGAAGATATCAAAGGAAGGAATAGCTCCCTACTTCATGAATATCTCTAAGATGAGGGATCAACTTCAAGAGTTAGGGGAAGTCGTGTCCGAAAAATAAATGACAATTGTAGTATTCAATGCTCTACCTGAGGATTGGGGCAACTTCACATAAAGCATATATGCCAAGAAGGAAGCTACCACACTAAGTGAAATGTGGTCTCTATGCAAGACAGAGGAAACCAAACTCAAAGCCAAGGAATATTTAGGATCAAAGGATCAAGCATTTGCTACCATGGCGAAGAGAAATGGACAAATTGGCAAATTTGGTCCACGAAGAACAAACAACAAAGATATGTCCAAAATCCAATGTTATGTATATCAGGAATATGGACACTTATACAAAAGGAATTTCCCTAAACTTAAGAAGGAAAACAAAAACAAAAAAAAGAGGGAAGAAGTGCACATGACTCAAGAGGTGAAAGAAGAAGAAAAGAAGAAAAAGAAGGAAGATCCTTTGGATCATTATTATGACTAGGTCAAACTCTTTACTTAAAAGTCTTCTTTTAAAGTTTTGAGTAGGATAGGAGCATGTAGTAATAGAATTAAATTGCATGGCTAGAAACATCTTCTAGAATCTAGAAGCATGAAGTACATAGAGTTCTAGATACTCATGTAGAAAGAGCATTTATAAATTAGAATAAAATGCATGGTTAGAAATATCTTCGAGAATATAAAAGCATGATAGATATAGCTCAAGATATTTATGTATAAGGAGCATACCTAGAATAGGATCTCATCCACGATGAAAGAAAATTGATCATGATTAATAATATTAGAAGACCTCCATCATCAAAAGGAAATAAAACATTTGCAGGGTAAGGGTCTTCAAGATCCTATGATGGAATCTTCAAAAGAGATTAATAAACAAAAGCAGACGTCCCATTGGGAATCCCATTCATGGGATTCAAGAAAATGATGATATGAAGGCAAGCTAATATGAATAAGAAGGGCCACACCAAGGACCCAAATTAATCTAAGATGATCAAAGGTGAATCAAGATGAGGTTTGTATGCATCAAAGTTTAGTCATGTTATTATATGTATATTATTGAGTAATGGGAATAGTTCTATGACATGATCAAGTATGAAAGAATCTCTTTCACCAATGACATGCTTTAAGGAATGTACTACAATGAAATGAAGGTCAACAAAAGGAAATACTCGCATAAGGAGTATAAGATTGTTGACTAAAAAGAAAGTGAAGAAGAAATGTTGACTAGTCCTAGAAGCAAGCAATGAAAAAGTGCTCTCACAAGGAGCAAAAGGTGGTTGACCTATCTATCCATGAAGAAGAAAATGAATAAATATATCATGCATGTGAAGAACACCATGATCACAAAGAATCATTATCTAACAAATATACTTTTAAGACATCTCCCGAAAGAACGCATGACAACTCTGACAAAGGAAGAAAAAGATCAAAGGACCCTTGACACCTATGAAGGCCTTGGAGATATGCCAAAGGTGCAGATAAATGATTCTACTCTATGAAGATGTCATGATGAAGAAGCCATCCAACAAAAGAACCATTTAATGTTGAATTAGTATCAGGATGAAGTCATGAAGGGCTACTAGATTTAAGCATGGGAACAAGAAAGTACAAAGAAGCATCCATGTGAAGAGTAGTGTGAAGCATAGAAAACATGACAAGAAGTGAAAAGATGACAAGAAAAATTTATATATTACAAGAAGGCCACTTTCCATGAAGGAAGAAATGACATGACTAACTAGGAAGGAAAGTGATCGATGGATGGTGCCATTATACCAAGAAGAAGTTCGAAAAAAGACTTCATGACATCAAAGGAAGGAAGGAGATCAAGCAGTTGGAGGACCCAAGAAGAAGAAGTTGTTGATGAATGGACAAGTCCCTAGCTAAGAGGGAGTTATAAAAACTTCCCAATTACAAAGGAAATTGGACAAGTACCTTGTTAGAGGATACTTGGGCATGTCTTAATCAATTGAGAGGAAGTGATAGACACACAATTCTTGTCTTCACTTGGGAGGAAAGAATGGGACGATTGGGTAATCATCTAGCATCTAATACTCTTTGAGGATGTGTAGGGCATCCAAGACAAAAGTAGGAAAGAGGATTGATATTCTTTGAGGGCAGAGAACCCAAGATAAGAATAGTCCTAGAAGGTTATACTCAGTGAACACCCAGGTGGGTATGTACCTTGAGATACAATGACTAAGGTGTCTATAGTTCATTGGTCTCACCAACATTGTGCTCTGATCTATTGAGAGATAGATCTTCAATCAAGACCTTTTTGTGGAAATCATGTTGGTTATTATGATGCTATAACAAATGGATTGCAAATCCGGTTTCTCTTATGTGAATTCTTCAAGATTGGAACATAGCCAAACACCTTGTAATGTTGTATGAATATCTTCCTAGTTAATAGGGAGTGTTGAAGGAAATTTAACTAGCTTCAGTCTTCATAAATGTATTTTTGATATTTTTATTTATTTAAGAAAATAAATATTATTTTTATAATATATGTCAATGAGTTTCTTGTTCATTGAAATAGTTCTAGCACATGTTAAAGTGTTATAGGGGAGTCAAATAGCCAAAAGAAAATGTTGAATACCTTAAGGGCATGTTACACCATGTATGTTTATATATTAGAGTCAAGAGAATACCTCCAATCAAAGTCAACAAGTCTCCTCCACACAATGACTCCTACAAAATAAGAAATCTGAATTACAAATGTCTCGTCTTCCTGCGCTCTTCTAGTCGGCCTTCAAGCCAGGCTAAAAGGAGGGAAGTCCTCTATAGATAGAGGTTGTCCACTCCATTACAATTTCAAGAGAGAACCTCTGAAATATATGGAGAGAAGGCACAAGGAAAGAGTAGAGAAGAGCAAAGAAAGGGTCTCCAAGTGTAGCTAAGAAGAAGGGTGCACAATCGAGCTCAAAAGGATTATTTCTAGGCAAACTGCAGCCACACGTGCGAAGATAAAGAGGGTATCTCTACTGTTGTAGCATCCCTCTGCCACATTCACACATATCTCATTGGTTGGGCTAGAAAAGTAGGCCTATAAGGCCTCTCACTCAATCGAAAAGGAAGCACACTCAAATGAAGAAGAAAGGAGGACCTCCACACAAGAATCTTGAATGAATTCTCTCACATGTTTGAGGAAAAAGTGATACATTGATGTCATATCATAGCTGCATCTACATCTCAAGAAGGGGCTCGGTTAGAGGAAGGATAACTTTATCTTCATATGTAAAGGAATATACCAAAGAATAAAGAGGAATATCTCTTATAGAATATAGCTAACAAAGACTAAGATTAGTTGCCAGAAGAAGGACAAAGTGCCAGGAAGAAAAGTGTCGAGAGAAGGAAGACTAAGTGTCGGGGAACAAGGTGCATAAAGGAGGACGGACTTGACTTGTTCTTGGAGGAAATTCTAGTCAGGGGTCTAGGGTTTGGTATTGATCAATAAGAAGCTTCAATAAGAGAAACTTACTAAAGGGTTTTCCTCTCAAGAGAAGAGAGGTTTTAGCCCTAACAAAGAGACAACATCTTATGTTCTTGTTCGTATGGTTTTGGTAGTAGTTTGATGAAGTACACACATATGCATTAATAAGAATAAGAAGATTAAGCTAACAAGAAAAGTAAAAATACTTCACAAATTGTTATCTAGTGAAAAGTAAGCTAACAAGAAAAGTAAGCTAACAAGAAGTTTCCTTGAGCTCAAGTAAAAAGAAAACAAAAGGACAAAAATTTATGAGCAGTATGGGTTGTGTTGTAGGTGCTACTTTGATGTGCGAGTTTTGGGAAAAACAAAGGCAGTGAATTTATTTGGAAGGAAGGGGCTAAGACGTTCATTCATGGGTGGGAAAGAAACATGCTCCATCTTGGTCTCACACAACCACAAGCAGGGAGGTATTATTCGTAAATTCTATGTTCATAGCTACTGTGTGGGAGAATGCAGATCTGAGAGAGAGATCAAGTGGTCTCTAGCACTAAATAAAATCCTAGAAAAAAAGAGCACAACTGAGGAACCTTTTAAGTGAATATTGTTGTATGAATGGTTTAGAGAGTGTGTATTTATTGTAAGGATAGAAAAACCACTAGAATTTGGTGGCTTGAATAACCTATTAGATTGGAATGATACCCTCGATGCTTGTGAGGACTGAAAGAACCACTAGGAGTGGCCTTAGGGTAAAACTTTGGTGCTTGACTCACCAATGAACCCCCTAGACATTGATTTCTTTACCATTGACAATTTAACAAATGATGAACCTTCTTAATAAGTGTCCCTCTCTTCTCCTCAAAGTGAGTTGGTGTTATTTGTATCGTGAAATATTGGCATTAATGTATGTATGCTTGAAGAGTGTGAGATACAATGAGCTTTGGTGGTGGATGAAGGTAGTAGTGGCCTTATGACATCTTTTCTTAGCTATGTTGGTTGATTATAAACACTTAGAAGCACCCCACCTCAATATTTGGAATTTGGATCTGGGGTGATAGTTGCAAGTAAAACTTGGTTATAACTGTATATGGTTGGGTGGAGAGTTGTTGTCCTGGTCTTAGTTTCCAACTCTAGTATTAATACCGGATAAGTGTTTTTAACTACTTCTTATTATTATTATTATAGCATCATTCAACACTCCAATAGACCTAATGCTCTTATATGGCCTTGGGTAGTCCCTTCACCCTTTCATATTTGAATTTATCTTTAAAAAGTATATTTAAAATTCCATACGTGACTCTTCCCACACAAAAATGTGTACATACGCGGATCCAAAAATAGTATGCCCACGTATACATTTTTAAATTTGAAAAAAATTAAATAAAATGTTATTTTTGGGGCAGGGTCTACAGGTTTGACCGAGAGCCCACCTACAGGATCCTATGGCCTAACTAAAAAAACTAATTTGAAGTGGTATATATACACCACTTGGGTAGGCCTAAATCATAAGAAGAATAGAGATATTGACATTATACTCGATTTCCACCAGATCAATTCTACGTTTCGTGTGCCTCTTGCACTCCCAGTTTCTAGGAAACCCTAGTTTCCTTTGGAGAGATTCTCAGTCTCCTTATCTAGCATCTTCTTGCATCTATTAGAGAGGTTGTCTTCGTGGATCGGGCTGGATGGATCCAGGGGAAGGCTTTGTCAATGCATTTGGCATGGATCAGGTTGTATCTATCCTGTAGTTATTGTTATTCATCAATAAAGAAACTCATGTTTTTTTCTTGATATATGTCATCATCTTATGAATGATAGTCTAAATCGCTATTTATGACAATCTAATATATTCTTATGCATGTACTTTGGATTATATATTATATCTATGCTTTTGTGATTGATTTGCAGGTTTGCATATTATGGAGGAAACAAAGGGTTTACACCCTACGTGAACATCTTCAAATTTTGGACCCTCAGGTACATTCGAATGCTTAGCATGCTGGATTAAGTGTTCTTTGTTGATTGATCTATTCCGCTTTGTTGAGGCTTTCAACCCTTGCCTTAGGGATTGTAAGAATGAATATTTGCTGACTAACCATGTGGCTCATGCTTGGAGCTCCCATCCATATTAATGAAATGTTTGTAGGCATGTAATATTGTTAATCATGCTCTTGTATATACGGGTTATTCCTATGGTCAAACTAAAAAGGGGGATTTCCTATTTACTCATGGAACATTGATCCCTTTGTGGTTTTCTTAGCACCATATGTTGTCTAGTTTCCTTTATAAGCATGCTAAGCCTATTTGTTCCTCAAATGAGACTTGTAGATCTCTAGGCCAAAATCAATTTGTTCCATGTATGATATTGATGACCTAGAAAACCACAACACTCTAAGGGACCGAATGGACAAGTCCCTGACTTGGATGGATAAGTTTCTAGACCATGTCTTCTATTTCTCTCATCAAGAAGCTAGAGAAGGCATTCTTATAGTAAGCTCAAGAGGGATAGCACCAAAATTTTCTTTATAAACCCTTAATGGATATGGTTAAAATCTAGTGCAAGTCTAGAAATTTGTAGAACCACCGTAGTCAAGCCATGGTTGAAATCCTTTGCAAATGACTCTATGTGGGTTTTATACGATCCAAGTATTGGACAAAACCACCATGCCCTTGACTAAGTGTATGTAATTCCATGCATAGTTTTAGAGCAGAAGGAAGACCATTTCTCTTATCCTTGTCCTCTTAGTATTATCCATGATACTAGATGAGTTTATAGGGGCACACGGCAATCAACTTGAAGGCCTAGGTGCTAGCCATATGACCGCAGCACAAGACCAAGAGTTAGAGCTCATATGATCAATGACTATTAATAAGCGAAGAGAGATCAATGACTAAAGCGAAACCTGAGATGATGTAAGCCCAAAGGTTACACCTCAAAATCCCATAAGAAGTTGTGTAGGGAAAAGGCTAGGCTGATGAGGACTGAGCCAGCGTGGCAAGGCTGACAGTGAGGAGTAGGACGGGATGATGTGGGCAAAGCGTATTTGTTGGCGAGGTATTTGATTCCCATGTAAATAGGGTGTATCACAACCTTAGGTAGTGGTAACAGGGACTCGTCAAGATGAGGAATATTATGGTAGTTGAAAGGAATATGGTTGTCCTTGAGTCTGTTTCCAAGGGGTGGAAAGGTCTATTGTTTGCAGGCGAGCTAGAATGACTTAGCGTCTGGCTACCTTGGTTGGAGCAAAGCCATAAGAGTGGAAAAACAGGAGCATTGAAGGTGTAGAGGTGTGGATCCACCAAGACACGTAAGTCCAGAGGTCAAACCTCGACACTTTAGAGGTGGAAGGGCATGGGATGATGTAAGCCTGGGCTACAATGACGTACATGAGATCCTGGTAGATTATCCATTTGTGCGAGGGCAGACCCACATACACATCATCCCAGGAGACTAATCACAGAGGAGCTTGTGAGTGCGAAAAATGGAGAGGGGTGGAACAAATGGACCTGAGAAACCAGAATATTGCCATCCAATGATGACCCATCAAACTCGACCCACATATGGTTATATGTAGCTGGAATGTATGGGTTAGCGATATTAAGAACCCAAACCATGAATGGGTTGACAGTTAGTATGCCATTGCCAAGTGATGCATACTAGGACAGCCATGTGGGTGCCACGTGACCAAGTTGATCTCATGGCACGTTCTAATTCATTATAAATTAAAATGATCATATCTCTTTATCCAGATGTCAGATTTAACTAAAAATTTGTATCATCAGAATCATCTTGGCAAGACAGATGCGATGGTGATGTTTTTTTGAGGCATTAAGCTAGATGAAAATATCAAAAATTTTAAAACCCATTTCCATAACGATATTGTTGATGGTGTTGGAAATCCTTCAACCAAGGGGTCTCTCTAGTATGAATTCCCAATTAGGCCCCATACCATTTAGAGTAGGAGCCTCATTCAGAGTATGAGCCCGACCACCATAACTCTAAGGTTTTCCTTAGCTGTAATGAATAACATAAGATATTACAAACATATCCTTTGAAATAATTAATTAAGTTGACACTGTGAAACACCAATTGCAATGTGTAAATGAGGACTTTCACGAGAGGAGAGATGGGAATGAGCCTCTAGGAGGAAAGTAATAATACTATCCTAAGAGAGGCACATGAGAGCAAGGAAATATTTGGTAGTTCTCTAGCAAAATAGTTCACATAGACACAATGATCATTAAGGAAAATAGAACACACATTAAACAAGATAAGTACTTGTTCACGATGTTCGATACCGCCAACATATAGGGGATCTCCATAATATAAGGTCCCAATTAGACTTCACACCGTTTGGTGTAGGAGTCCCATCCTGTTACATGTCAATTTGTCACCATGACACTTGATCAGTTTATAGGTCTTTTTACCATCTGTGAAAATGTTTGAACCAACTCCCTCAGAAGTCAAACAACCCAAAATATCTTGAAGTAGATGAGAAATTTGGGGAAATCGCTGTCACACCTTGTTAAGTTCCACCTGTGCTGATTTTTCTAGAGTTTCTCGTGCATTCGCTAGAATTAACTCTGAGAACAGCGCAGAGCTACGCTCTATCTACCACTATAAACTTGCGCAGGTGAATTCAAGAAAGAAAAATAAAAGGTGCATTCTAGAAACATAGTTGGTCGAATATTTCCCAACTAAAAGCTTCCATGTGATGACTATTCGAACTATAACTCTCAGATGATGCATCTTAATCCCTTTTCTCATGGAAACCTAATCCATCAATTAAGGAGTCTCATCCTCCTCTTTTGGATCTGAAACTTCTTCTTCTTGGCAGGTGATGGTTTTGTTTCACTGAGGCACTCTACTCAAGTATTTGTTGTTAGTACTTTACCTACCCAAATGTATTGCAGCATGGCTTCCTTTGCCGCTATAGCCTCTCCTAATAATTTCTTATCAAAGTGCCAAATCAAAGATGGACCTTGCAGTTCTTTGTCGTCTTACTATGTAGAGCTCCATGATGAGAAATTAATTCTTAGGTGACCTTCACACTCGTCTGAGGGCCCCATTATCATTTATCGCTTTATAGAACTTGGCATTTCACAACGGTGACCACTCTAATTCTTATTTATCACAACCATTCATGCACACGAAGCAACCAATTTCTTCCTACATTTATCCAAATTTTTCTCTGCCAGAAATGTCATCCTCAATTCATTATTACATAGTCTTCTGTAGGTTTAAACCATTTCAAGGATCAACTCCCCTAATATTGCATTCAATTTCACAGTTTCCAACCCATACATCCTTTAACTCATTGTACTACTTCATCGGAGAGACCCCATATTGTAACTTTGCCAAGGTGGAATGTTATGATGTTGTACTCCCTGATATCCTTAGCTCCCTTTGTCTTCAGCTCCTATGGTAGCTACTTTCTCATAGGACCAAAAGCTATGCCCAGGGCTTAGCATTGTATCGGAGATCCTTGGTATCATAAATTTCACGATTGAAACATTATGATATTTATCAGCCTCGATATCCTTAGCTCCTTTGGAACTTAGCTCCTTGAGAATTTCTCCTCCATGGGAAAACAAACTTATGTTGCTAGTTCTAGATTGGAAAGCTTTTCATCTGAGGAGATTGAAGGCATTTGGGAGGGACCTCACAACATCAAGGCAAAGGTTGTAAGGCTCCTCTTAATCTTTGATTAATACAAATGAACACTTTCTCCCATTGATTTGTCTTATCGGAATAATGAATGGTTTATAATTGTTTGTCATTTTTGTTAAGGCAATTTCAATTCCTAATTTACTTGATCATTAGGTTAATTTGTTTGGATTATTATATCGTATGTGCTTTTGATCCTTTTATCGTCGATGTTTGCAGGTCTTATCAAGCATTGAAGAGCTGCATCGAATCACAACAAGGGATCTTCATCAAACATTTCATGAAATAGGTAAGAGGCCCATCCATTAGCTTTAATTCTTATAATTCAAACAAGTTCAACTTAGGGAAAGGGTTAGTTCAATTGTCTTTCTTGTTTCTAGTTTTCATCAAGGATATAGGGAGATCGCTCTTGTCCACAAGAGGGATTCGTCCGATGTAACACATCCGAAACAAATTTCAGTTGTCGTTTACTTAAAGATATGCCTTGGCTTTAGATGTTTTCATGAGAGAGAAGCATGTATGTGCCTTTGAAAGAACATACGAGTGTGCCTTTTGATTATATGATTGTAGATGTATCAAGGTTCTTTCACTGCAGAGGGGAAAGAAAGTGAGCCTCTAAGAGAGAAGTAATAATACTACCCTAATGGAGACACACATTTAAATATAAATCCTTATCTAACATTAAGAAAAATAGTTCACATAGATGTGAATATCATTATAAACATTACAACACAATTCCAATAAGTTAAGCACTAAATTCATTGAAATAGTTCCATTACTCTTGTACAAGTGAAAGCAAACATGAACCATAAACATTCAAAGAATAGTCTTAGAAACATTCACAATACATATGTGAAACTGTGGTGACCTAAAAAGGCTTCAATATTAAGCAAAAGTTCCAAGATGCATAAATACAATGGACATCACTAGCTCCAACAATGGAGCATTAGAGCCATTACTTTCTCCCCAAAAGTACTAACTTTGTCTCTCTAATGCCTTGTGGAAGAAGTCAAGGTTAAAAGTCCATAGCATGAGAAATGAGGTTCATTTTATAACTTGAGGTATGGATTTTCACATCCCCATGACTCTTGACTTTCCAACGCGTAATGACCTTTGGACTTCCAAATGATTTTTTCAATTACATATGACTTTTGGTACTACATGTCTTTTGGACTTCTATGACTCTTTTGTCCATATGACTCTTCGACTTCCACTTATTTGTCTTTACAATGATTACAATATTACATCATAACTTCCACATCATCATATGATGAATACGTGGCATGTCACTATGCTTGATGACTGGGACTAATAGATACTAATGACATCAACTTTCTTCAGTTGTGACATGGCTTCCAGCTTTTGATCATTGACACCTTCAACCTACAAAGAGTATTTGATATTGGAGTCTTTAGGGTGCTTCGATCATAAATCTTTCACTGTGTTCTTTGTTCTTTAATGCTTCCTTTGTTTGTATTCTCTACCCAATCTTCCTCATGTGTGCATTCCATGTTGTTTCTGAGATAACTTTGGTTGCAATCACTCATGACAAGCAACCATCATCCTAAAAATCTCCTATTCTAACATGTTTATGTAGACTTTTTGTTTATTCTTTTTCAGTGCACTTGAAAGGGAAAAGGATACCTTCTAGGTGAATTGGCACACTTCAAAGGGTTGAAGGGCTAAAGAGGGAAATCTTCAGTGCTTCGACATGCACTCATGCGCTCAAGGGAAAGAGACAGTCAAGGCAGGGCACATGGCGCAAGTCTGAAGGATGAAATGGAAGGCTTCGAGATTCTGAAGTGTGTTGTGTGCCTAAGGGAGAGAGGGAGGGTGTAGGGTGCATTACTCAAGGCTGAAGGAACAAGGTTTTAGGCCTTCGAGGTGTGCTCATGTGCTCAAGAGCCCTAGGAGTGCGCATGACGCAAGTCTAAAGGCTGAAGGTTAATGCTTCGTGCCTTCGAAGTGCACTCATGTGCTGAAAGGGTCCAATAGGGTGCATGGGGCATTATGGAAGGCTGAAGGGTTGGGCTTAAGGCCATCAGGGTGTGCTCATGTGCTCAAGGAGGGCACACTTCTTTGAGTCAAAGGAGTGCACTCTAAGGAAGACTTGGTCCCTTGAAGAGCGCAGTTCAGAACAAGGAAGGGGAAGGAACTTAAGGAGTGCACTCTATGCTCTTAGAGGGTGCATGGCACACTTCTGAACAATGAAGTGTTCTCGATCAAGGCCTCAAAGTGTGCTAATGCGCTCTTGGCTTCAATGGGTTTGCTTTGAAACCAAAGATTTGTCTAAGTCAATATGATAGGACAAGGGATGAGCATAATTATTTTAGACATAAAACCATGTGCAACACATATCAACTGATCAAGAAAACTTAGAAAATCCTTTAAAATGATAAATATACATCAAAATTCCACATTGTAGACATTCCCCAAGTACAATGAGTGAAGTGTGTGAGATTGTGACCCAAAAGTGTCGGTTTACAAGAACAAAGATGTTATGACCATGAAATCCACCTAAAGATGTTCTAAACAATGCGATGACACTTGAGACCATTCAAGGAAACTTGAAACACATATAGTAACATGATATGGCACTTGACGATCAAGGTGACCATGATAGTAGGCTCCAAAATTTGATTGTAGTGAAATGTTTTGGAGGGTGTTTTAGCAGTGACGACAATACCAAAGCCAATGAAGTAGTTCAAATTCTTTAGTACATATGAACATAACATATATTGCAAACATCTTAAGAATAGTCTTACAATATTCACGATACATGCATGAAAATGTGTTGGCTCAACGAGCTTTTGAATATTAAGTAAAATATCCAAGTACACAGTTACAATGGTGAGACACTCGCTTGAATAGTGGAACATTAAGTCACTTCTGACTTCTCCAAGGACATATCTTCTCTCCTATGCCAAGCTAGAAAAGCCAAGACTAGATCTCCAAATTCTATGACTCCAAAATCCCTTTGCTTGAGTTACAAGGGTGTATTTATAACAAGAGGAATGACCTTTCATATCCCTATCTCTCTTGAGCTTCCCTCATGTCTATTGGACTTCCAAGTGAGTCTTGAAAGTCTACAAGACTCTTGAACTTTTCCTAGTGACTCTTTAGTTTACATGTGAGCTTTCACATTCCAAATGTGACTATTGGACTTCCACACAGTTACGTTTCTCATTTTCTTGAAAATTACATAATTACATCCACAAATGATGTAGCAACATGATAACACATATGACTCTTGAGACGACACTTTGACCAAACATGATTTGACACTAATGACATGGAATTTATGATGGTGTGTCAATGCCAAGCTTCTCTTATTGTTGCTATCAGGGAAAATTTTAAGAACCACCCTAAATTTACATGTATAATAAATGGTCTAATCCCCATGATACATAGGAAAAATGGGAGGCGATTTTATCAATAATATAATATGTATATATAATTTTTTTGGCGAATCTCTCACCATATTATATTATCTTGTACAATGATGGAGAATCTTTCATTGAATTATAAAATCTTGTAAGGTCTTGCCAAATCTTTTACTGAATAATAAAACATTGTGAAGTCTTGGCAAATGTTTTATTAAAGTACGAAACCATATATGATAATAAGAAAACATATTCATTAAACTGTAATATACTAACATACATGTTTGGAAAAAAGAAACATAATTTTCTCTTCCTACAAACAATGTTCCAAGTTTCAGTGGCTCTATTTGTCAGGGTTCTTACAATACACTCTTTCATATCCTTCTATTAGTTTTGATAATATTCCACAATAAATTTCTTGTAGGTGTTGATATTGACAACGAGTTATGTCAAGGTAGGAGAGATTAATCTTTTCTCTACAACTTTTGTCAAGCTACCACTTTTTTCAAGTTATCAAATTTCTTTCTTATTCGATAGACTCCAACTGCGAGATTAAAAGAAAAAACACATCAAGTTTGTTTACCCCAACACACCAACAAGTAGCAAGCCCCAACTATATTATATAAGAAAGTATTAGGTATCCCAAAGGCTTGAAGGGGATCTAATTGAAAGAAGTGACCAAGTGAGAATCCTTCCAATCAATAGATGAATATATAAATGTAGATTTATTGTTATTTTAATTGGAAATCTGCAATTAAATAATAAAATTTAATTATGTCTTTCCCAATCTAAATTGCTTATTAGCATAATTCACTACCCTCATAGGTCTCACATTTTTTAACAGCGTTGTAACATGTAGATTAATTTTCTTTTTGGTGAATAATCTCCACAGTATGGTGCAATGGCTCCAACCCCTATAGATCATTAGGACAAACTAAGAATAGCACAGAAGATGAAAGGTTGTACAAACCATCTTATTTTTCAAACAACTAATCCAACATCGGCACCTAAACTTTTTCATGAAGATATCATATTGAGAATGTTTGAAAAATGGTGAGAAATCTTCTGTGAGGTTGATGTAGAAAGAGTGATAAGGTTTCATTGCTTTGAATTTTTTTTGTTAAATAAAAAAAAGTTAAAAAAACCAACATTAATGGAGATATTGGTATTTTTTTACTAAATTTTGTGAAGTGACTAAATGTAGCTTTAACCATTCACCTTCAGATGTTTTTACAACATAATTTCCTAAGTCTATTTAATATCTTCATTATCATAAAAACCAACCTATATCCATCTTAACTCCACATCTACCACTCTTAGGGGTATGAAATCTATTTATCCTTCTGAGCACTCGGTAAACCCAAAATTAAGATGGATCTAAGATGATAGAATTTCCCCTTTAAACAGTCTATGCTCACATGAATACCATGGTATTACCATGGGTTATCATAAACCTAGAGCTTAAAAATTACTATTAGTAATTTATAAAAATTAATAAAATTAATAATTGATTTTTATTTCATTTTTTATTTTAACGAAGTCAAAATGTTTAACATACATTAAATTACAACATCCATTTTTACTCTTGATCCACCAAGCCTCGAGAGGGATCAAATATTTTTCACTCTATGCTAGTTTGCATATCGCGATATTTGATCCCTCTGGGGACTTAGTAGATCGAGATAAAGATGGATCTGTGCTGGTTTAATTCCCCCATTTAAATAGGCTACATTCCACGTGAATACCATGAGTCAATACCATGTGCCATTTTTATTTTTATTTATACTAATATTAGGGTTAATAATGTTTTTTGCATAGTATTAATAATAATCTAGCCCATGGTATTTGGCCCATAGTATTTTGCCCATAGGTTTCACCTAAATATAACGCATTTTTTTAATGTTCGTAAATATAATGTGACTTATGGAGTAAATATAAAAAAAATGTTTTATTTATTTACCATACCTCTCGTTTATTTATATTTTTATTAATTTACCATACCTCTTTTACAAATATGGTATTTGGCCCATAGGATTCACTTAGATAAAACCTCTTTTTTGAGCCTTCATAAATAGAAAGAGGGTTATGGACTAAATATAAGAAGAGGTTTTATTTATTTACCATACCTCCACTTTATTTATATTTTTATTTGTTTGCACCCTTGCATGTATATAAGGTGACTTATGGAGTAAATATAAAAAAATGTTTTATTTATTTGCCATACCTCACATTTATTTATATTTTAATTAATTTTCCATACCTATTTTATAAATATGGTATTTGGCCCATAGCATTCACTTAAATAAAACCTATTCTTGAAAATTAGGGCGAATGGAAGGTTGTAACTCCTAATTTCAAGGGCTAAATTCACCTTTTTTACCCTCTCCCTTAAAATAAGGTGGGCTATTTGAGGCGATCTGTAAAAATGTATTATGATACAAAATATTCGCCCACCAAAAATTTAAAACCCTTTAATTTCACGTAAGGAAAATTCACCCCTAAAATTTTCCATGGTTGTTATCTTTGTATATGCATTGCAGATGTTGCATGTTCTTCCTCTTTCTCCTTTAGAAGGCTTAAAGATATGGATTCTTTTATGTGATTTGGATCTTCCATCTTCTTTTGCAATCTAGTGTCCATTCATCTTTTGGTTCAATGATCATCATATTTTGTAGGCTTCTTAAGTGTCACCTTGCATGGTATCCTTGTCATGTTTTTTGAACACCATATTTTCACGTCAATATATAGTACCTACAAGTGAAATTCACTCATGACAATATGACATCATTCTGGAAATTTCCTTGTCTAACTTTCTTGGTGGAATTCACTGATAAGCTCGAGACTAAGTACTGGGTAGGGGAGAAAGCTCAGGGATTTCACAGTGCACAATTCCAGGAGGCAGGAGTGAGACATTTATGATTGTAACTATGCAATGCGTAGTGGTTGGAGGCCCGAGACGCAATATTTCATAGATGAGGGTCACAGTGAGGCAATATTTCCCACTTTGATTGTGCAATGCATAGTTTAGCAGAGATATTGGGCCACTGGATTGCATAGTTGCAAAGTTCAGAGAGACAAAGAGACATATTGTTGATTGAAACTACGTAGTGCGCAAAAAGAGGTTGGCTTGCAGGAAATATTGTGCAATAATGGGGAGCAAGAGACAGTTCTTAGGCATTGTGATTGCACAATGAGCAATCCTCAGAGGCAGTGACTGCACTTTGCACAATTCAAAGAGGTAGGATAGGCTGACTAAGTCATAAGACTACATAATGCAAAGTTTAGGGAAGTAGACCGAAGGGAGGTTTATTAGGAAAAGATTATCTTCAGAAAATGACTAAGTGTGGGATCAAAGAGTAGAGATATGGGACCATAGTCTGACTTGAACATGATCACACACTTGTAGATGATAACCACTTGATAATAAAGAATTTACCACCCAAAATCAACATGTACTCATTGAAACTACAACATACCAACACTTGCCTCCAAGTGAGACACTTAAGATACACTTTGCAACACAAGTGATGACACCAACAAATCAATGCTCAAGAATTTGGGAATGAGTCTAATGCATGTCTCTATGATAGATAGATCATATTAGTATAGGATAATGTACCATATCTTCCCTTCAAGAATGTACAATTGACTCCCTTTCATTAGGTGTGACACTTGCCTTACCAAAAGGCGAAAGGAAGAAAAGGTGAAAACCACACTTGCATAAGTTGAAGTAAGTGAAAGTGACACATAATATAGAAAAGAGAACAGAAAAGTGCCACTAGTAGAAGTGAAATCAAGAAAAAAAATAATAGTTGTGAGGGTGAAAGTGACACTTTGGAAAGCAAAGGTGCGCAAAAGGGATGGTTGGGAAAACTCGTTGGAATAGTAATATAATTGAAACCAAAGTGAGAGGGAGAATATCAATGGAAATTGTGCATTGATTGTCAACATAGGTTACACATTTTACTACACTAAGAATTACGCAAGCATTATTCCCAGAGATTGTGTAAGCCTTACTTTTAGGAATTGTGCAATGCTTATCTAAGCTTGCATGAAACGAAGTGTGCTTATGAACTCATCAAGGAATAAACATGTGTGATTGAGTGACTCTAAAACTTATAAGAAGACTTAAAACTTTGAAAAACATTAGATAACCATGAAGTGACAATGGAATGATAGATCACAAGATCCTCAATAGGCTCCAATATTCTAGTGTAAACAAAATTTTTGAAGGTGCTGATCGCACCATCAACACTTGGAGACACACTCGTGGAACTCCACTTTCTCTATTTGGGTTTTACCTTTAAGTGAAACGTCTCAGTCTTTCAGGAAGTATTGATTCATCGAGTGGATTACCTTAGATTCTTCATTTAACCCAGTTATAGATATAGTCTCTTCTATTCCTTGCCTTAGTTAAACACATTTAGAAATATTTCCAAATCACAATTGCAATGATCCATGAGAATGGTAATATATAGTTGTGAGTTTAAGATGAACAAAGTATGAGCTTTCATCTTTGGTGTTGCTCTGCTACCAGTAGACCTGGATAGTGCCTCTGCAGAGTCACTTCAGGAACACAAGCATCGCTTCGCTACTAGAAATCATGTTCAGTACCCTGGTGAAGTTTCTTGCTTCACCTATCTGCATAGAAATCTTTTCTATTCTTTCACCCTTTATTTATTTATTTACTTTAATGTGCTTAGGAACTTATTTATTTACTAGGGCGGAAGAGGGATCCCAACTTATTGAGAGAAAAATAGGTTGTTCCTTTAGAGACAACTATATATACCTCTGATATTTATATGCCTACTATTGATTTTCCCCTTTCCCTTCTCTACTTGATTGGATTAGCATGTAAACACCAAGTAATTTCAATATTGAGTCAATGAATGAAGATCCTAGAATAGGTATGAACCTTATAGTTCAACCAAAGGCTTTCCATTCGAATAGATTGTATTTTCCATTCAGACATCATTGAATTTAAAGATATATAAACCCAAATAGAGAAGAGGAAACAAATCATCCAAGCATTGCCCGTCATCACAATTATCCTTTTCAAGCTTTGCAACATTGTATTTTGAGCCAAACAAGAGTACCTTTCATGCAAATCTTATGAAGAAAACACAAAAGAAAATAAATGACAAAACAACAAAACAAAACCAAAGATATAGCAAATGGAGACTGAAATGAAAGCGATATGCGAGACAAAAGTAAGAAAAAATAATAAAAACTAAAGGATAGCAAGTGTAGGATGAGTGTGCAGGGAAACTAACATGCAACTAGACTTACTCCTAACATAAATGGCTAGAAGGTTAGGGATAAGTGCAATTCCAGTGTTATGAGCATAACTACTCTCGACCTACAATCACAAAGATACAAGTGATTAAAACAGATATAAAACAATGTGCAGAAGAAAATATAAGAGCTTGAATAGCTTGCACAAAATGTTTAAGGTCTTGCCTACAGGCAGAAAGATGTGTCATAATAATTGACTTTACCTAACTTGCAAACTTAGATTTTCAATAATAGTAACAATGAAACAAACCTCGAAGGCTTCTTGTGAATGCAACTTCATCTGTATTGTCTTGCTTAGAAAACATCAAGAAAGATTAGAACTTTCTTAGCAAATGGGCTTGATAAGTAAGAGGCTTCTAGGAAATCATAGATTAGATCCTGGAATTTGAAACCATCCTCTTGAAAACCATGAAATCCCTGTAAATATGATTTTTCAATTAAGGGCATGGACTTAGGATGAGAATATTGTGAGGGGAAATGAATCTGATCATATGCAGAAGGCTTGTCAAGGGAGTGAGGACCTGTCATAACCATCAGTAAAGGCTGAAGTGCTTCAACTGCTTGACAGGTATCCTAAAATTAAAATCATAAATCATAAAGATCAATTGATATAAAACAACTATAATATGATATACTGGTGGGAAAATAATTAGTTGAATGAAATTTGTTAAGACCAGGGTTATGATCAGATGCACCAACTAAAACATAAGATTCTCGGTTAATGGAAAATGAAGATATATTAGTTTCAACATATTTTCAAATTCTTTGAACTATAGAATCATCTTCCTCACATTTTGAATGTGACAAACCATTTCCTTCTAATTGGTTTCAAATTGAATGAGCACCGCAATCATTGAAAGAATTGAGAAGGAATGCTAGTATAACAAATACATGAAACCAGTCAGGATGCAATGGGTAAGAATGTATACCAAATAGAGGAATTTCACTCACTATATGACTCAATCATTCACTAAAACTTAAGAGGGTATTTGATGCCATGAAGAAAATGATTAGCATTATAACATTCACAAGAAAAATTAGGAGTTGATTATTTTTAATAGAGTCTAAAGTATATGAATCCTTCAAGCAATGCTAATCTTTGAAATGATCAACTTGACAGCTTTGTACATCCATGAAAGGTATACACTCCAAACCCGATTTGAATATAATAGATTTGCATGAAGATGAACCAATTGAAACACAATCTTCAATCCGATCAGAAAAAGAATCTTCAAATTCAAAATAACTATATCCAAAATACTAAACATCTTTTAAGAAGTAATTTGAATTCAGTGAAACCATGCAAAGAAAAGAATTTTCCTAGAGAATCTAGATCTGATTTAGTTTGGGATCTCATTCGAATAGCAAGAACTTGGAATAACCATCAAGGGAACTTGAAGTGCCTTGACTTCTTGACAAGTACTGAAGCTTTCAAGGATTGTAGAATTGGATTCCAAAGATTGAATCAGAACACACATGGTATGTGGATGGTTATCACCAATAATTTCCATAAGATCACCATTTTCCGAATGGAAGCCATCTACATCACTGATTTGATCAGACTATGCATCTTCAACAAACAACTTACCCAGGTCAAGAGGTTATTCAAATTGAACATCTAAGGATGGATAGACTGGACAAATCTGATGAGTAACCTAAATAGAAGAATTTTCTTCATGCAAGACCGGAAATGACAAGGAACGGAATGAATACTTGATGAGTGACTTGTTTTCCTCTTCATCATGGGTAACCTCACTATCTTTTGGCAATTCATAATTCAATTCATTAGATGATAACTTAAAGAAAAGGGAGTATCTTCTTCACATGTTAATGTGTTATAAGAAGTAAGGCACAAGGGATAGTGAGCTGAAGAGGAAGTTTCCATAAGAAGGTATTCTTTGACTAAATCACATTCTAGATATAAATATTTCAAATCAAAATATACTTGAGAAACCAAAAGATTAGTTGGTGCACTTGGGCATTCATCACCATATACATCAATAAGGTCATCATCATCAAAATGGTGGTTGCCCAAGACTTTAGATGGACTAGGAAAATTGACTTCATTTGATTGACTACTGGGATTAATATTCTCACAAACATCAAAGAATGAAGAAACATTATGTTCTCATAGAGGACTATGAAAAAGAGAAGAAATATTGAAATAGTCTTCACCTTTTTTCTCCTCTACATGTGAAATGTGACTACCTTGCACCTGATCACTATTTGGATTTGGGAGAGACTGATCAAGCAGATCAAGGGGCAAGGGATCATGATAATTTATGAGCACTGATATCATATTGAAAAGCCAAGGGATTAGTCTTCACCTTAGGCTTCATTAACCATTCCAAGGTTTCCTCCATTGGATCTGGATCATGGAAAGCGGATGAAGGTTGAAGAGACGAATTAGCAATTTGATTTATAGTTTTTCCAACTTTATCATTATCAGTAGGAGGCACCTAGATTGGTACTAAGAAAGGAGGAGGGCAAGGAACAAAAGGAATAGTGGGTTCCTCCTCTAAAATTAGAAGTGTCTCATGGTTTACAAAAAATGGGGGATCAGAAACATCGAGTTCAGATTCACATTGCTTCAAAGAAATATGAACCAAACGCTCAAAATTTTGTTTAAACAAATATCACTTCATATCTTCTTTAGGAAATTCATAACATAGGTGAAGGAATTGGTAAAAAAAATCTTGAATTGATTCATTAAGGTACATTCTTAGTTAATCAATCCTTTCAAAAACATCCTAGTAATCATATATGTCAAATGCTTAATGAATCACCTTGAGGAATTGATAAAATGAATGAATGGAACCAGATGGTAAGGCATGACACCAACGGTTAACTTGGCCTTCAAGGGTGAGGAAGAAAAGTATAAGAGAAACATCTTCATAGTCGATTTCATAAAATTCATGAAAATAGGGAAAATTATATATAATCTCAACTATGGATATTTCACCGTTACCATCAATTTTTAATTGAGACAAGTTAAAAAGGGGTTTGTCAGGGATTAAACATTTTCCATTGGATCTATTGGAAAAACACCCTGGGAGTATGATTTCGGAATGAGCCATTTAATATTAGAGGGTCAAACAGACTCAATGGGCACATATTTTCATTTGGCCCTCTTTCAAGCACCAATTTTTGACGGTGCTAGAAATTTGTCAACCAATGGAGTCTCCTCGGTATGCAGTCCCAATTAGACCTCACACCATTTGGAGTAGGATCCCCCAAATGTGGTATCAGCCTGGCCACCATAAATCTAAGGTTTTCCTTGGTTGCAATGAATAACATAAGAGATTACACACATATCCTTTGAAATTAGCATGTATGTTGACATTGTGAAACACCAATTGAAATGTGTAAATGGGGACTTTAATGAGAGGAGAGATGAGAGTGAGCCTTTAGGAAGAAAGTAATAGTACTATTCTAGGAGAGGCACATGAGAGAAAGGAAAGATTGGTTATTTATCTAGCGAAATAGTTCCCATAAACACAATTATAATTAAAGTAAATAAAACACACATTCATCAAGATAAGTACCAAATCCAATGAAGTAGTTCAATTTCCTTAGTACTTATGAATATAACATATACCACAAACATCTAGAGAATAGTCTTACAACACTTACATAACATGCATGGAAATGTGTTGGCTCGACAAGCTTCTCATTATTAAGTGAAATATCCAAGTAGATAGTTATAATGGTGAGAAACTAGCTCCAATAATGGAACATTAAGTCACTTCTTGCTTCTCCAAGTAATGATCTTCTCTCCTATTCCAAGCTAGAGAAGTGAAGGATAACTTTCCAAAGTCTATCACTCGAAAATCCCTTTGCTTGAGTTATGAGGGTGTATTTATTACAATAAGAATGATCTTTCATATCCCCGTGACTCTTGAGCTTCCCTCATGTCTATTGGACTTCCAAGTGACTCTTGAAATTATACAAGACTCTTGTACTTTTCATAGTGACTATTTAGTTTACATGTGACATGTGACTATTACACATGTGACTTTGGGTGATCCAGGTGGATATTGGTGGCCACCTGCCAAGTCCATCTGGACCCCCATCATTGTCTCTTTCAGCATTTTCAATTTCCTTAATTATAGCACAACTTACTATTTTTAGCAGTTTTTCGGGTCCTGAACTTCCGGAGCCGTTTTGAGGCCCTAAACGACGTTTTTTGGGGAATCCAGGGGCAACATGGGTCCATGGAATGGACTAATGTTTCTCGTTCCAACAATGGTAGTTCTCGGATAGATCTTTCTAACGAGCTATCATACGCGTCAAACGGAGATCGTATGCCAAAGTTACGACCCCGAGAAATTGATGTACCAATTTACCCAAAACGGGGCCCACAATTTGGCGTTTCATCTTCTAAGGGTCGATTTTGGAATATGAAGGGTTTTCCATTGTTTCTTAATAATAAATAGGCCTTCGAGCCTCATTGTAACACAAGTTCGGGAACAGTTCAGAGACATGTAGCCGCACATCTCTTCTCAGAGATAAGCTACCATCGTCCTAGCTGGTTTATTTCCAATTCTGGTTGTAAGCATATTTCGGTATTTTCCATTAATGAAATGAAGTGTTATTTCCGCTGCATCTCTTTATTATGGTTATCGCATCTCTGTATTTATGGTTATCTCTGTAATCTATTGCGTTCCTATTTAAATCCGGATCAGTGGTATCAGAGCGCTTTTTCTCGGTTTTCTTTGCATGTCCCCAACGAGGTCAGGATATAAGGAGTTAGGGCTTGAACTGGTCGAACCTTTGCAAGACCAACCTCGAAAACCCGACGGCCTCCCATGGCGGACGAGAAGAAAGATGAGGGGGCAGGAGATCCTATCCAAATCTTGCTCGAAGAAGCCCTCGAGCGGCAACGGAACGCGATGATGGACAGCTTTGCGCAGATCCTTCAGTGGCTACCTAGAGGTGACGCATCGGCTTCCAGCAGCGACTCTGGAAACGCTACGCCCTTTAAGGTACAAGTTAATTTTGAAATCCCCATCTTCGAGGGTAAAATAGACGCAGATGCCGTAGATAAATGGTTAAATCTGCTAGATGGGTATTTCTCTGTTCATTAATTTTCAAGTCGGGAAAAGATTGTTTTCGCTCTTCTCAAAGCAGCCCCCCATGTCAAAGACTGGTGGGAAACCTACTACGAGCAGAAGGATGAAAGTACAGGCTCATTA
>APFE031695127.1:0-14345 GCA_000404065.3 Pinus taeda | reverse complement strand
TTGCAGCCAAATCATTTCACTACTAACCTCTTTAGCAGCAACATGTTCTGCCTTCGTCATTCAAAGTGAAAAAATAATTTCCATTTTTGGAAACCAAATGCCAGTTGTTCCACCTACAGTAAACATATACCCTGTGGTTCTCCTCCTTTTATCTCTATTGCCTGCCAAATTTTCATCAACATATCCCTGTAGACCAATGTTTGAACCACCAAAGCATAATGCTTGATTTTTGGTACCTCTTAAATACCTGAGAATCCATTTCACTGCCATCAAATGTCTTTTCCCAAGATTTTTTATTTACCTACTTACAACTCCAATTGCATGTGTAATATCATGCCTTGTGTCAAACATTGCATACATTAAGCTTCCAACAGTTGATGCATATGGAACTTTAGACATATATTACATCTCTTCTTGAGTCTTGGGACACATCTCCTTCCTTGATTTGAAATGGCTAGCCAAAGGTGTAGTAACTGGTTTTGTATTCTTCATATTAAACCTTTCTAACACCTTTTGTATGTTCTCACTTTGAGACAATGTTAATTTGTGATTTTTCCCATCTCTAGTTAATCTCATACCAAGGATTTGTTTCGCAAAACCCAATTCCTTCATTGCAAATGAATTTTCCAATTTTCCTTTGAGCACATTTATTTCTTGCTTGTTAGACCCTGCAACAAGCATGTCATCTACATACAATAATAATATAATATGGTTGTCATAACTTTTCCTTTTGAGATAAACACAATGATTAGAGTGACATCCAGTATAACCTTGTTCATACATAATCCTGTCAAATTTTAGATACCACTACCTTGGAGTCTGTTTTAGGTCATACAAACTCTTCTTCAACCTACATACTCATTTCTACTTCCCTTTGACCTAATACCCTTATGGCTTATGCATATATATATCTTTCTCCAAATCCCCAATGGAGAAAAGTTATCTTTTCATCTAACTACTCAAGATGCAAATCTCCTCTTGCTACTAGACTTAAACTAGTTTTTATTGAAGTCATTTTAACAAATAGGAGAAAATATTTCATTAAAGTCTATAACTTTCTTTTGTGCCCACCCCTTCGCCACAATTCTAGCTTTATACTTTTTTCTACCTCCATATTCTTCCTTCAACCTATAAACCCATTTATTCTGCAATATTTTTTTACCTGCAAGTAAGCTAACTAAGTCCCAAGTCTTGTTATGTACCAATGTGTCCATATCTTCTTTCATGGATAGATCCCACTTCTTCCTGGTTTCTACCTGCATTACTTCATAAGATTTTGGTTCAACAGAATCAGTCAACAATGCATAATATAATGAAGGAGAGTAGCATTCAGGGGGTCTGCTTATCCTAGTAGATCTTTTGATACCACTTTCAAGTCTTTGAGGTGCCTATTGTTGTTGTGATAGTTTTTGTTCTTGTGGATATTGATCATTATGATTTTTAGGCACCTTTATCTTTTTAGTGATCTCATCAAGCATTGTGTGTTCTCCATTTTCTTTTTCCTGTTTATTTTCCTACATAATATCCTTATACAAGACATTTCCATTGAATATGATATCTCTTCTCCTAATTATTTGTGTTTTTCATAATCATATAAGCGATAAACAAAATTGTTAACACCATATCCAATAAAGGTGCATTTCTTTGATTTTTCCTTAAGCTTTCTTCTATTTTCTTTATTAATGTGGACATAGGCTTCACAACCGAAAGTCTTTAAAAATTAGTAGTTTTCATTTTTTTCTGTCCATGCCTCTTCTAAAATACCACCATCCAAAGAACTTGAGGGCCCTTTGTTTATTATATAGACAACACTATCTATAACATCTTCCCAAAATTGTAAAGGAAATCCTACATGTAATCTCATGCACCTTGTACACTCCATCATTGTCCTATTCATCCTTTCTAACACACCATTTTCCTATGGTGTTCTTGGAACTATATTCTCTCTGCAAATTCCATGCTTTGAACATTACTTATCAAAATCTTTGCTGCAACGTTATCCTCCATTATCTTATATGAAACACTTTAAATTCTTTCATGTCTCATTCTTAGCCAAATCTTTCCATTTCTTGAAAGTATCAAATACATCACATTTGTTCTAAATATAATAAATCCAAGTTTTCCTAGTTGCATCATCAGTAAAAGTAACATAATAGTGAGATCCATAGAGAGATGATACTTGAAAAGGTCCCCATAGATATGTAAGCACAAGCTCTAATTTTTCACTTTTCTTTTATTTCCCAACTCTCAGAAATCTGACTCTCTTCTATTTTCCATAAACACAATTCTCATAGAAATCCAAATCGACATGCTTCAAACCTAGCAACAAATTTCTCGAGTGAAAAAATTATATCCCATTCTCACTCATGTGCCTGAGCCTATGATGCCATAATGTTGTATTTGCTCATATGGAGGTTAAAACATTAACAAAATTAGAAATAGCATTACATAAATATAATGTACCAACCTTTTCTCTTTTTTTTTTATTAACAAGGCTCCTTTAGTGACATTCCAGAGTTTATTTGTAAAAGTAGTCACACGACCTTCACCACCTAACTCCCTTAATGAAAGTAGTTTTTCTTTAGATCTGGAACTGTCTTACCTCCTTTAATATTCATTGGTTTCCATTCTATTATTTTATAAAAACCTTACCCATTCCAATGATTTCACACAGTTTATCATCACCTAGACGAACCTGTCCAAAATCTCCTAGAACATAATCATGAAAATGTTTCCTATAAGTTGTGGCATGGAATAAGGCCCTTGAATCTGCCACCCATGCATCAGTAATATTTTCCAGTGAAAGAATCAAAGCATCTTGCAACACATCACCTGTCACATTCACTTCATTATTTTTTTCTTGTTGTGTGTCTTCTCTTTTTCCCTTCTGAGACTTACAATATTTCTTCAGGTTTCCTTTCTTCCCGCATTTCCAGCACACTATCCCCGCTATCAACTTGGATATTCCTTTCCTTGACTTACTGAGATATGATGTGCTCTTTCCTCTTTCCATTTCTCTTCCCCTAGTCTGTGCAGTGAAAGAATTACCTAATGTCTCATCATATCTTTTTCATTGCATTTCCTCGCTAAGGATGACACTGACAACATCATTAAACTTTAAATTACTAGATTTAGAGACAGAGTTAGTAATGGCCATAAATAAACCATTTCAACTTTCTCACAATGAGCATAGAAATAATAGAACCCTAACTTCATCATCAAAATTTACCCCTACATAACTTAATTGACTAGTAACTGTATTAAATTCATTTAAATGATCAATAACAGATCTAGCTTTTGTTAAATAAACTCTTCCTAATAAATACCTTGTCTGAGGCTGAGGGTTTTTCATTGGCCAATTCCGTCATTAAGCCCTTTGTTATCATTTCCTTTGAAGTATCAAATTCTACTGATGCCACCAGGCACAACCATATTGTTTCAAGGGGCTTTGTGTCAAGAATATCTCATTCTGCATCTGTCATACTCGTCAGCTTATTTATTTTTTCATACTCGTCAGCTTATTTATTTTTTCGCGATTGCTCCCATTCGAACCCTTCTCTTTTTTGATTTTATTAGCTAAATAGACCTTCAACTCTGATACCATTTATTAGAAAATTATATATTACAGAGCAATGGAACACATAAAATATTGCAGGAACACAAACATAGAAAACACATAAAACAAGAGAGACACAGATATACATGGTTCACCCAATTTGGGCTACGTCCAAGGAGAAACAACCAGTCCTTCCTTTATATTATCTAGAAAAATGAAGAGATAAAACCTTCAGCAAGTCCTCTGTAATTTCCTCTTCACTCTCACACAATTTCCTCTCTCTTTCTCGCCCATAATGTATATAGACATAGTCACAATACGATTCCCTCATATAAATCGAGGGATTTCCTTCTAGCGCAAAAAACACTAAAGTAAACATAACTTCTACTGTCATAACACCCTATTAATGAATGGCTCAGACTAAATTACAATATTTTGAAAGGTAATTTTTCATCTATTTTTAGCTTCGGGGGTGTTTCCTCTATGACGACGATTAAATGAGTGATGTTGTTGCCTCATTAGGAACTGGGGTCCAACATGGTGATACCTATGAATAAACAAGATTATAAGGCTCCACACCCAAGACAAATCCAACAAAAAACCTGTGAGTTATGATCCCTAATCACCACTTGGAAAAATCTCGGAAATTTATGAAAGATCATGTAATAATCTATAAATTTACGAGAATTTGGCCCAAAGAATTAGATATTTTCCACTGGATCCAGCTCGAATGGCAGCAAAAAGTTCAATGTGACCTACACCTCCAAGTAAAAGGCTTCTTCACAGTGATCTTTGAGTATCTAGAAGTCCGCAAGAAAATTTTGGATAACGGGTCCTATTTCATGAACAACACAGGGTTATTCATTAGGCACTAGGAACCCTGTTACAATCTAAAGAAGGAACAATTCTTAGCTATACCCATCTAGATCTAAATTTACTCTCTACTAGAGGATTTTTGGGAGATGGACATCCTAGAATTGATTTGCAATTCCATATGAAACTTTGTTCAAGTCTCAAAGATCACTAGATGTTGACGGTTCTCTTCCTATGCCAGGATTTCTGTTTACGTGAACATCTCACAACCCCTCCTAGATTCAATGCAAATTGAGTATAAGGATGAATTCTTGTCTCAACCACTGGACTATGAGAGTAAAATTTGTCAGAAATATGGATACTTGTTTTGCAACTTCCCTCAACGGTCGTAAGAGACAACTACTCCGGTTGATCCCTCCTTTGATGGCTTCTTAGAAGTTCTTTGGCAACACCCTCCAACCATCAAAGGTCCCCCTTGTCAGGCTCCACTGCCCCCTACTCTGATAGCCCCAAGCTCTCCTTGTGGGAACTGGTTTCTCTCCTCATCGATCTAGGTGAAAAGATCAACCAAAAGCACCTGTAGCTATGTCTCCATCTCAAGCAACGCAAGAGATGGAGGTGGGTCTTAAAAATCCTAAAAACAAACAACCAAGAAAATGGAAAACACCAGAAGAGCTATCCACATGCAAGGAAATCAAGCAATTTCTTTCCCAAGTCCAAAAAAACCTTGAGAATGAGGACAAAATGGATCAACTCAACTCCAATGAAAGTTTTATGGTAGCTTTCCTGTGAAACTAGGCAAAAGATGGATGGGCAGAAATACATCAATATTTGATAGATCAATTCCATATGATCTATAAAGATTGGGAACAATGTCAAGCCTCTACATAATCCCCTTCCCAAATGGATTTGGCTATATGAGAAGAAAAACTACCCACCAGGCAAGGTTAATCCAACTCGAGATCCAGGAAGAAAGGTAGAGGACCCAACAGTGAAGTGATCAAAGTAACAGGGTTTATCCTAGTTAACTGATGACAAGCAATTGTCCTCACGGAATACTGCCAGCACTCTCAAACCACCCCTCCTCAATGAAGGTGGTCTCGTGGAACATAAGAGGCCTCAACTCAAAGGGTAATTTGAGGTAATTAAAGGAACAAATTCAATAGGATAAACCAGACATCTTAGTCATGTGGGAAACTAAGGTAACACAGGATAAACTTAGTGAAATCAAAAGCACTGGATCCAAGGGGTAATGTAGGGGGCTTGGGAATCCTTTGGGACTCCAAATATATCTCTTTTGGTAACTAGATTTCCTACCCAAATACCCTTTCAAGTCAATTTGAATGTATTGGTTCTGTGGAAAAGGTTTGATTAACAGGGGTTTATGGTCCTACTCTATCAGGGACAAAGGCAACCTTTCTTAGTAGTTTCGACAACTGAAGGAGATTTTGGGAAAAAACAATTGGATTCTGTTAGGGGACCTCAATTTGATCAAGGATTTGGGTGAGAAGAAAGGAGGAGTCAAGTGGATGAATCTGATCTCCATTTCCTTTCAGTATACTATTCAAGATCTTGGAGTAGAAGACATTGATTTTATTAATGGTTCTTTCATATGGAAAAATCGACAGGGAAGTAAGCACTAGAGCGCCTCTCGTTTGGATCATTCTTTATTTCAAATAAAACCCTACAACAGGAATTGTTTCTTTAAGTTTTGTTTCTTTAAGTTTCTTTGGAGGAACAAATCAAGAGTTCAATGGGTCAAAGAAGGTGAGCGTAACATGAAATTATTTCATAGGACTATGTTAAAACATAAACAATTTCATAGGATTTTCTCCCTCAATGGATCGAACGGTCGGTGACCTTTTCAACATGAGGATACTTCTGAGGAGTTGATCACCTATTTCTAGACTTTGTTCATAGAGCCCTAAGAGGATGAGAGTGAGTCCAACTCGAGAATCAAGAAATGTATTCCCCAATTAATCTAGGAAGATCAAAATGAGGATGTCATGTGGGAGATCTCCTATGTGGAGGTTGAAGAGGTCGTTTATGCATTCCCCTTAAACAAAGCTCCAAGCCTAGATGGATTCACCTATGAATTCTTCAAAGTGGGCTAGCACTTTGAAGGTACTGAAATCCATAAGTTGGCATAGGATACTCGTCATTCCCAAAGAATATGGTCGAGCCTGAATGCAACATTTCTCACGCTTATCCCTATAAAAGGATCTGCACTGGATCTAAATGGGTTTTGAACAATTTTCCCGTGCAATGTTCTTTACAAAACTATTTAGGAATTTTAGTCATGGGACACAAACCCCTACTGAAAATGATTATCAATCCATAACAGTCGGGCATTGTGAAGGGTTGGCAAATTATGGATGGTATTATTGTGGCTCATGAGGTAGTTTACTCTTTATCCTAATCCAAATCTCTAGGTATGCTCATTAAAATTTACCTCTCCAAGGCTTATGATCACTTGAATTGGTACTATATCATGTATATTCTAGATGCATTTGGATTCTCTCCCTCCTAGATTAGATAGATCAAACCAATTATTTAAACTCCTTTCTATTCTATCGTAGTCAATGGTGTGTCTTCTCACACCTTCCAAGTTTCCTGGGGTTTGAGATAATGGAGAACATGACAACTGCAATGCGGCCATCTTCCGAAAGGTATGTTCTCTCTCAAAAAAGATAATTCTATTATGTTTTCCTCTACAGACACAAATCCTGATCCTTTATGGAAAAGCATCTGGTATCCCAAACTATGGCCAAAAGTATTTTTTTCTTTCTCTGGTTAATTAAGCATGGAGAACTTCTTACGTGGGACATGTATCTTTGTCATATGCTAATCGCAGTAGTCAAGGTTGAGACTACCTGCATTTTGCTGCTGATGTACTTCTTTTTTGATGAATGAATAGAACTTTGACTTACAAAAAAAAAATCTTTGAAAAAATTGTTTCGGTGAACCCTTCATCCATCAAAAGGAATAAGAAACATAAGTCAAGAAAATAAGACCAAACTTTTTAAAATACAGTAGTGTCAAGCCAGAGGTTAGGGAGTAAATGTTGGAACATTTTGAAATTAAAAAAAGATAAGGAATAACATAGAATAATTTTATATATTTATTATTAATAATCACATTAATTATAGCTATTAGAATAAAACCAAAATCTTAGCATAAAGACCACCAAGATAGCTACATAGGATGCGGCCTTATTAGTTTAATATTAAATATCTAATAAGGCTAACTAATACTATTAATAATAGTTAATTTACTTTTAAAAATAATTATATTTGAGAGATTTTTCAGATAAAATTATATGGAGTATTTTTATATATAATAGGTATTTTTATATCCTCCCCTCAATGGGATAAGATCATTGGCCCATTTTCTTGGAAATTGACCTGAGGATGGCACTGAGGAACCACCGAGGCACCGACCTTTTCGTTTCAAATCTTTATGGCTTGAAAAAACAAATTTCATTTCTAAGTTAGAAGAATGGTGGAAGGATATTAGTGTGTTTGGGTGCAATCAAATGGAGACTTTCTAGTTGAAGTTGAAGGCACTAAGAGGAAGGATTAAAAAATGGACTCGGTCATATTTTAGTAAAATTCATTATGAAAAGTGAAAGTTGGAGGAATAAATGTGGTCAATCTAGTAGCAGATAATTTTAGAAGGTAGGACTAAAACCCTCATTGTTCAGGAGGGTGAGGTACTCAATGACCTGGAGAAATGAAGAAAACAAGAATAAATTCTTTGGAGGAACAAATCAAGAGTTCAACGGGTCAAAGAAGGTGAGCGTAACATGAAATTATTTCATAGGACTATGTTAAAAAATAGACAGTTTCATAGGATTTTCTCCCTCAATGGATCGGACGGTCAATGGCTTTTTCAACATGAGGATATTTCTAAGGAGTTGATCACCTATTTCTATACCCTTTTCATGGAGCTCTAAGAATATGAGTGTGAGTCCATCTTGAGAATCAAGCAATGCATTCCCCAGTTAATCTAGGATGATCAAAATGAGGATCTCATGTGGGAGATCTCCTACGTGGAGGTTGAAGAGGTCGTTTGTGCATTCCCCTTAAAGAAAGCCCCAAGCTTGGATGGATTCAGCTATGAATTCTTCAAAGTGGGCTAGCACTTCGAAGGTACTGAAATCCATAAGTTGGTATAGGATACTCGTCGTTCCCAAAGAATATGGTTGGGCCTGGATGCAACATTTCTCACACTTATCCCTAAGAAAGGATTTGCGTTGGATCTGAAGGGTTTTTGAACAATTTTCCTATGGAATGTTCTTTACAAAATTATTTCAGGAATTTTAGTCAGGGGACACAAAACCCTACTGAAAATGATTATCAATCCAGAACAGTCGGACATAGAATAATTTTATATATTTATTATTAATAATTACACTAATTATAACTATTTAGTATAAGACCAAAGTCTTAACATAAAGACCACCAAGATAATTACATAGGATGCGGCCTTATTAGTTTAATATTAAATATCTAGTAAGGCTAACTAATACTATTAATAATAGTTAATTTATTATTTATAAATAATTATATTTGAGAAAAAATTTCAGATAAAATTATGTGGAGTATTTTTATATCTCTATTTAAGAACTGGAGAATTATGACTAAAATTATATAATTACAAAACAGGATTGTGAAATCTTTTATAGATAGAAATTACAACATTGCTTAACGGACTTTACAACATTGAACCAGTGGAAAATGATCTCATCATAAAGTACTTATTAACCTAAATACCACATGGAAAATAACTAGGATATAAATATTCAAGAAAATTTATGCAGTGTAAATCTCTGATTTAATATATCTAAATTTTAAATCCAAGTGAACTTTTAAGGGACTTTACAACATTGAAGGAGTGGAAAATGATCTCATAAAATAATTATTAACTTCAATAACGCATAGAAAATAACTAAGATATACATATTCAAAAAAAATTATACAGTGTAAATGTCTGATTTAATATATCTAATTCCACACAAGTGAGAATGCCAACAGAGAATAAATAGCAGAAAATGCAATTTCCACCACCAACTCATAATGTTTCCATTTCAAAATGGAAAGCAACGACAATTCATAATTTAAGCAAAACAAGTAAAAGCTATTTATGATGCTAAATATAAAACAGCGTATGAGTACTCAGATCTCCAAGGACGTTACAGCGTATGCAGGTGAATAAGGAGCAAACTCTTGGTGTTCAACTTCACTCCACTTCCCAGTTGACGGCTGAAAGAAATAGGAGATCGGATTTCCTTCCTCTGTAAGACCATTCACAAAAATCCGGTCCCGCCACGCTGCAGCACAGAAAACTAAGGTTATAACCCCCGGAACAGAGGTTACAGGCGTCCAAACGTTTTTCGGGGCATCATACTCCATCACTTCTTTTGACAGGATCAAGTACAGTGTCCCACGTGTACACACAAAATAGCACTCCACCGTAATATTCGTCGGAAAGATCCACATGTTTTCCAGCGTATTCCAACTGCCGGTCTCCTCATCAAAAGCTTCCGTGCTACCTTCAAACACTCCACCGTCAAATATTGCAGTGATTACAATGAATTTCCCCTCAAGGTAAACACCCACAGCACTGGTGTGGTCTTGGGTCATGGGAGGCAACACTTCCCATCTGTCTTCTTCCACATCGTATGCTTCCGCAGTCACCAGAGAGTTCCCGTGCTCATCTTGGCCACCAGCCACGTAGATAAGTCCTTTCGAAGAAGAAACTGCACAAGCGAAAAAGATTCGACCGGTGGACATGTCGGCTCCGCGGCGCCATTCTTTGGACACAAAATCATAGATGAAGACAACAATCTTCAAGCCCCTCGGCCAATTCTCAATTTCATTAAAACTTTCTCCAAACAGGACAAGCTTTCCATTCAGAGAAAAGAACCTCCAATAAGTTAGAAATGGAGGAGGATCGTAAGGAATAGGGGCTGTCCTTTCCGAGGTCTTCTCCACAGGGTCGTATACTGTTATTCCATAAACAAAGAGACTGGGAATGTCTTGAATAAGACATATCAAATGTTGGCTCGTGCCATAGGTCTTTCTGTCCTCATAGAACCGGGGACTACACATCATTTCCTTCCAGCTTCTGCACACATCCTTCAACTCATCGTGTGATATGTAAGGAGCGCGCAACAACACTTGCCGTTGGACATCAGTAGGAATATTCATAAAATCTTCCATTATTGGCAATGATGAGAGATTCGGTAAATGAATGTTGCTTAGAAATTGAGTGTTACCTCAGAAATCCCCTTTTGTCTCTTGCATGCGTATTTTGAGATACAATTCTTTCTATTAACACGCTTTTGTCTCTTGGTTGCTTATATTGAGTTATAATTCTTTCTATTAATACATTAAGTAGTTCACCGTGAGTGAATTATTGGCCGACTTTAATGGATGAATATCATTTTCGTTTTTCGCTAAAACTTAGGAATGTCCATCCATATTAATTTGCTTATAATTCATAATTAAAATAATCATATTTCTATGTATGAGTATTTATGATGAATATTAAATTTTCAAATTTTAAAAATTATTAATTGTAATTTGGTTACTGAAAAAATAAGTTGTGCTATCTGTTTTGAGATATAAATTATGTAAAATACTTTCAAATTATTTAACATTTTGAGTGGATGTTATATTTATTATTTGGCATAATATAAGTTAAAGTAATATAAATTACAAATATAAAAAGTAAGGAAGCAAAACCAGAGAGAGGAGAAAAAAGATCAACAAGGCATCATCAATATTTTGAAATTGACATTTAACATGGATTTAACTAAATTTATTCGTTTTCAGCCTTTTTAATATCACAAATACTATAAATTCTATTAAACCTAGTCTTTCTATGATTTGAAATCTCCAATACCGGGTTTCACTATGAATTAGGTGATCTTATTTTAATAATTTAGTTTTTGTTCTTTATGTTAGTTCTCTGTGTAATGTAAGCAACAATTTCATATTAACTATTAAAAAAGGTACATTCTTGTGACTATTGGCCAATCATTAGGAAAACTGCAACAATAACATACCAGAAGCATAGAGTTTTTGTCCATATTACTATATTGATATGGTAATGAAATAATATAGCAAAAACATTCTAATGTAAAGTTACTGTATAATCTATACCTATAATTAACATGAGAATGATATTTTTCCTAGTTAAGATAAACAATTATTATCAACCTAAACATATATGAAGGAGAGTCCCTAGGTATTTCTTATGGATTCTCATTCTCCTCTACTAAAGTTGGGAATACCACGTCAACAATCTTCTCAACTAGAGAGGCACTTTGTTATTTAATTTCCTTATTTATAGCTAGATGACATCAACACGTATGAATATTTCTTATTCAACTTCACTTCTCTCCAAAAGCACCTTACCCACATTGGCTTCATATGCTAGTAGAGGCTGACACTATGAACGTATATCGTATGATTGACGTAGATATTTGTTGTATCTGAAACCCAATCTCTCACATCCTCTTGAATCTTTTCATCTTGGAGAAAATTTCTCTCCATCTCGTTTGGTTTAGTAATATTTATTTTGTTCTTATGCATTTTGCTTAACGCTAATCCATGGTTTCGCATGACTTCCATGATGACCTCAATGACATCGGCTTCTTCGGGGATGAGCATCCTAAATGCTAAATAAGATCCATCGAACTTTTGGGAAAAAATTAACCCTCAGTTTACTCGAACATATAAGATTCAAATGGAGGGGACAAGGCATGAAAACGTATTTGATAAACAAATTGATGGGGGAAGTACATGCAAGGGAAAATATTACCTCTTGCAAACAAAAATTAAAACATCCAAAAGCAAAACTACTTAAAAAAAATACAAGAAATGGCCAATGTAACCAATATACCTTTGTTATAGAAGGCATGGGATGGTGAGGTGAGGTGCTAAGCCGAAATGTGCATCCACATCCATGTATCTTATGGTTCAGCAAGGTAGCGAGGGTTGCTTTCCACAATGAGTAGAATTAGGAGTTAATAGCATCCGTAGAGAGACAAAGCCTCCATGTCTCCCTATTATTATCTTCACGTGTTATGGGGATTGTGGTTTAAGGCCATCTATCCATACCTAGAGAGGGGTGTGGAGGACTACCAATAGTGTTATACCACCAATACATGTGTCATTGAAATATAACACCCCAACCCCATTAGAAATAGATGAAGAAATATGAAATGCAACATAGAATAAGTCGATAGATCAAACTACGCAAATGTCCATGATCATTAGAAAACCTTGAAATCATTTACAATATAACTTAGCTGAGCCTAATAGGCATGCATAAAATACTATACCAATGAATTGTAACACAAAGATACATCGCCAATATTTGGGATATGTATTTCGCTTCACCATGAGAATAACACACATTTGTCTGATTATTAAAAACAAAATATAACATTATCCCCATGCCAAAAAATGTCGATAGAAACATTGTTATAACACATAACAACATCAATTCCATTCACAATGTAACATTTTCATATATAGGTGGATATACATTATACTTATATGATAATCTTAATGGTTGGAAACCAAGGGAGGGCTTCTACCCTCCACCCAACTGTAGGCCAATTGCACTACAGCATTCCTTTAGTCATCAAAAACAAATAGAGTGTATCCACTGCAAACTAGGGATCCAAAAAACACATAAATTATACTTGCTCAACCTAACAGGGCTCCAAAATACTCTACATATCTACCTATTTCTTCCTTTGACTATGATGCACCTTGTGCCTCTAGTCTAGCATCAATCTCGTCCAATGGTTTTCCTTCACTCTCTAAGATTTAATGGTAAACCCTTGTATGTGTATCCCAACATACAAGAACCCAAAACCCACAACTCTATTTCGGATTTCCTACTCAAGCAATTGACGGTTATTTCGTGGGGTATTGCTTCTCTTTTCCATAGTTTGTAGTGCACTCTCTCTATGTTGTTGTGTGAAGAACACCCTAATCATTATCCATTATTTATTGAATGTTTTCTCCCACCGACCCCTTTGCAAGGCCCTTGCATTTTGTCTGCACAATGCAACCAATGACGTATGATAATGGGGTCATGGGCTTGTCATCCATTTAGGAATCCCGTACACAATCTCCCTTCCTGATGTGCATGCCATTAAAATTCAATCATAGGGTTGGTGGCCATTAATGGATAGCCTTGACTTGTCAACTTTCTATGCAACCCCTCCTCAAAACCCTATATCCATGCCCACTCCTCTTAGTGATTCATTGTGTTTAAATTTCCACAATTAATTACATGAATTACAATTCATAATAAAAATCACGAAATTGATTACAGTGTTGAAAAGTGTAACTAGGTTCGGTCTTCAAGATCACATGTAATTATGATTTTATTTAAAATATGTAAAGAAGGAAAATAAAATTATTTTGGTGCTTGACTAATGGGTTTCATGAGCAAGAGATTTTACTTTTAGTTAAGTCTCCCATTGAGAGCATTTAGGGATTTTTTTCATCTAGTCATAAAAGTGTATAAAGTCATTGTCATGTATTCAAGGCATGTTACACATCGTAAAATTCAATTTTGTTTTTGTATGTAACCCTCCAAGACCTTTTCACCAGTCCTCACTCAATTCATCCTCTAATGAAAGGGAAAATTCTAGAAAGATAAATTCTGCCTACTCCAGTGATCATGTCAGCCTAATATTCATGGACAAACAACTATATATAACAGTTGCTGACCTCATTTGGAGGAAAAAATTTTGGTAAAGAAATTATGGGATAATCAATTGTGAAATTCATCCTAGAAGGAGCCTTAACATCAATTAAGGAAGAAGACAAGATAGCGAAGGAAGTGACATAATTGTGGGAATTTTGTGGGCTAATATACCCTCACACTTGTGAATATTACATATATAAATCACGCTAAAGGTTGCAATAATATAAGGGTCATCCAG
>APFE031695123.1:0-10612 GCA_000404065.3 Pinus taeda | reverse complement strand
TTATTATTGTGCCCTTACATTATTATTGTTATGTCATCTCTGATTATGTTATGAACCCTTAGACTCCTATATATATAAAGGAAGTCTTTTCATTTGTATCATGGAAGAATTGTTCATTTGTGTAATGTAAAGGAGGTTGCCCCCTCGAAGAGGCTTATTTCTATGGCATTCATATATCTTTTATATCATTTTGTGAGTTGTCTTCATAACAAAGATGAATTGAGAGGAAAATGGATTTCCCAGCCTGAGCACAAAAGTGATAGAGTGTTATGTTCTAGAGTGACATACTGCCTTTTGCAATACAAAAAAAATGTTCTTTCCAAATTTATCCCCACCATTACTCGCAAGTACCTCTCTATTTTTGGCAAGCTTTAGGAGGATAACATATTCTTAACCTCCAAGTACATCCTTTTGATGATTCCTTTGAAGTATTTTTAACAAACCCTAAGAACGAGTGGTTTGGTCTCGTCTTCATTTGGTCTCGTCATGATTGAAAATTACTTCATTGTTTAAGTTTTACGAGTCTAGTGAAGGGTTAACTCAATGTCATTTTCTTGTTTAAAGAGTTTGAAAAGACACAAAAGAAAACCTCATTCAGTTTTTTAGACGTAAATTTTTAACAAGCATGGAGAAAGTAAAGCTTGGTGTTTTCCATTTTTACAAAGTAAGGACAAAAATATAAGTAAACTATGAAATCTCTTTTTTCGTACATTTAGTCACTCAATCCCATAAAAAGGTTAAAATAATGGAGGAGATAACTCTATTGAACATTATTAGTCAACATTAACTTTTTTCGTAAATTGTGTAGTTAAGTAAATAAAAGGGTAAACTTATGTTGAATAGATGACTGTTCATCTACTTGTACGAGTTCGAATAGTCACGTACTTGTGATATTTTCATGTTTAGGGAGTCTAAAACTCCTTGTGTGTCTTTTTCGTAAGTTTTTAATGAGTTCAATAATGTGATGAAAATATACTCAATGCCAAAATGATTCATTTTTGTAAATAACCTATGATTTGGACAATTAAAGTAAAAAATAATCATCACCGCTAAAAAAGATAGTAAAAAAAAAATAATTTTTGATTTTAGAGGGTAATAGGAAAACAATAATATTGTAATGGGCCTATAAACTTATAAAATCCAAAAACGTATAAACAAATTACCATTTGTGTTTTTTAACAATTGAAAGTGTTAGAGTGCAGTTTGACCAAGAAGTTAAGAAGCAGATTCTAGGCAAACTATTGGACCAAATTAGGAGTCGTCTTATCTAGGTAAACTATCTCTCAGATACCTTGGTTTTGATTGTTTTTATTTCACAATTTACCATGTATTTTGGCTTTTGGGGGGGTTTATCAAATGAAAAATCACCCTTGTTGTGCGCAATTCACCTTCATCAGGCCTTTGCACAACATCTAATTTTTTAACACAGAAAAACATGACGTGCACAATTCCTGGCACTTGAACTATGCAAATTCACACTAGTTTCCATAAGAGGTTGCGCAAAGCACCGTGGGATTTGAAACATTAATTAGAAACACCCAATTTTTTTAGAAAAAAAAATTACCACAACTTCTTATAATGATCCTCCATGTTTATTTCCATGGTTTTGAGGTACAAAAATTGAGTGGAGAGAGCATCAACATGAAGAACAAGATATAGCTACTTTGAGCTATGCAGCGACAATATATGCATTAAGAAATTATGGCCTATATAAATTTTTCACAATTCCATGTATGAAGGCCGAGTTAGACTTATTGGAGTGGATGGTGAGAAAGTGGAATGTACAGGAAGAACACATTGTTATTGGACACCGTAGGCTCACTATTAATGCTCATGACATTTATTTCTTTCCTGGGCTTCCACGTCATGGATTGGACATTTATCTCTATCAACATAGACGAGGTGGTGTAACAACTACCACCTATCTAGTGCACCATTTCTTGAGGGAGCTTCTCTCAAAGACATGATAATTGATATCAAAACCATTGCCATGCGTCCTTTTAGAGCTGTTTACTTCACTGTTGCACAACTATGTGGAAGTATAGTTCTTCACTTACTTATGAAGGCTCATTTACAGAGCTCCATAGAGTCCTTGCAACCTACAATTTTCAACTAGTGTGAAGGGATAGTTGCCAACCTTAAAGGGAAACTAACTAGAGTGAAAAGTGACAAACTCAAGAATTTTTGGTATGGTTCATTTGTCATCTTGGTTTCTCTAGAGAGGATCCCACTTCTCACTCCATATGTAGCCATAGATGGAGGAGGACCATGACATCCTCATATGCTAAAGTGGGTCACATTGATGGCACGACACAAAAGTGGCAAAGGGCCAACAATTCGATATACTCACGATTTTGTTGGATGCTTGGAATGTCAAATCATCATGATTAAAGACTTTCCATATAAAGGAATGGATTACAGAGGTGATCTAGATATGCTACTACTAGATGGGATGTTGTGAGGTGACCTAAGTAAGAAAGAAACTTCACTTTGGTTGTTTTTTATCTTTTTGTTTATTTTTTGGTATCCAAAACTAATTGTCTAAAATGATCATGCATATGTCAGCCTAGTGAGATAAGCAAGATTATGTAGATTTGAAAGGTGTGGTGAGCATCGAGTATCTCCCACAATATAGAATCCTAATGCAACAAAGGCATTGACTGAGCTGGAGCACAACCTAGAGAGGTTGACCTTAAACATCCCAGATGTTGGAATTGATGACTTGCTTCTTTTCTATCAAAGGCACATGGTGGGGGTTCATGGACCAATTAGTCACTTGGTACAAGGAGTTTCTCGCACTATTGTCTATTACCATGATCATCATGCATAGATAGTAGACTTAGGGCTATATTTTGTTTTTTGATGATGTACCAACATGTTTGGGTAATAGAGGCCATGGGGCCTTATGTCTTTGGATGCGATTTTTGTAAAAACCACACTTTTTATAGACATTTGACTAATGAAAACTAGTACTTCTATTTTAGTTTATCTTGTACAATATATGGATGAATATTTCTTTTGATTTCTAACAAATGTTTTAAAAATGCCTATTTAACAAATAATTCGCTATTGGATTAGTTAATTTGTTCGAATGTCTCGAAATGTGTTGATATTCAATGTAATGAAAATCTCTCTCCAAGAGTGGAACCCACAAAAACTTCTTAACATTGAAGCACTTCTTATTGAATAGGAAGGAGTGGTTTTGTCTGATCATGACCCTTTAACGAACCATAGGAAGGAGTGGTTATGTCATATTGATCCTTTTAAAGGAATAAAAATTTCTAAGGAAATGTATAATTCCCTTACAAAGTTATATGAAAGAAATGATAATAACAACAAATTAACATTGAAGAATTATATTTCCAGTATTAAAATGAGTAAATCAGATTCTATTACATCTTATCTTATTTAAATAACTCAAATTAAACATCAACTTATAACCACTGATCAGAAAATTAAAGATTTAGAATTAGTTATAGTTGCTCTTTGTGGATTTCCTTCGCCGTGTAAATCATTCATTCATGGAGTTATGCATGTGGAAAACTACCATCATTTGATGATATGTGGGATGATTGTGTTGAAGAATAAATTAGGTTACAAGTTAAAAATGAACCTCAAAACAAAGAGACTCAGGCCATTGTTTCTCACAATAAGAAATACATATCAAAATTTAACTGATTCATCTTTCATAATCTTGTTCACTATGCATAACGATGCCCTAAAAGAAAGAGGAAGGAAAAGGCACAAGATTCTATGACCAATGTTAATGAATAAAATAATGATGTGAAGCCACCTCTATAAAAGTCAAATAAATTATTCATTTTAAAAATTTGATAATTGAAATATAAGTATTTATTTTCTTCCCATCCTTACTTCTTAGCTATTTACTATTCTACTAGTTGAATCATTGGTACTTTCTTCTTATTATTGATATAATAAAAGGAAAAATTTTAAGGAATGTTGTAGTACAAGGAATTGTAGTAGGGAGAAGGAATTTCTTACAAAGGAAAAATAAAATGATCTATAATACTTAGGATCGTAGATGATCAATGAGAACTAATCTCTAAAGGAAACAAAAAACCTATTGAAATCTTCTAGAAATTAAATTCTAGAATTAGGTTTTGAATATTATATAAGAATCATAGAAGAATTTGAAGGATATCTACAATGAGGCAAGGTCAAAGCAAACTGTTCATACAACTCTCAAAATATAAGTAATTTATATCCTTTCATCTTGACTATTAATTTTTTTCCTTACATTCCTTTCTTTTTTTCTTGTATCACTTTACTCAGATAATAACTGTTTCTTTTATTATATCTTTAGTAAAGTTTGTAGGACCGTTTCTAATATGATCTCTCAAGTAAGAGGGAGAAAGTGATATTACCACATTGAAGACCTGAAGATGAAGAATTTTGTACAATTTTTTGTTGAGTTACAAATCCATATTCATGGACCAAACATCTCAAAATTTAACATTTCAAATTAATATACATATATGGTACATTGGTAGCTATGATATATCTGAGGAAATAAGTGAGACTTTGCATAAATAAATGACTATATCACTAAATTCAATGAATTATTAAACATGTATTAATTGAGCTCTATTACATACTCATGAATGAATAAATTGTGGATAAATTTTAGCTTATTTTGATGTTAGAAGTCTCCCTTATTGAAAGGAATGATGAGGAATCCAAAAATGATATTGGTTGGGCCATAACGGATTTTGACTAATAAAATATGTATACATTCACTTTTGAAGCTAGAAGGGCTGGGTAAGGATGACCAAAAGTGATTGTTCCATGGAAACTAATATTAGATATATCTTCTCCATAGAATCCCGAGGGAATTAGCTGGCAGAAGGACTGGACTATGTCAACCAAGGAAGATAGATGAAACTCACCTTTAAATAAAATGTGGACTTGGGTAGGTGACAAAGGACTTTGACTAGAAAGGTTGATATTTCAAAGGAAAATTCTCTTAAGAAGTTAAAAATATTTAATGCCTAGGCTAAGTTCATGACTTGAAGAGTTTTATATATTTTTCTAAAGAGTTTTATTTTTTCATAGGCGACATTGTTATTTTCTATGGTAGTTTACTTTTATCATTAATACATTAAGTTCACCCCTTATCATCATCACATTATTCATATCTACAGCATTATACATCAACAAGGGCAATAACATGGAAAGAAACAACATTTCCATCATCATCAATGTAGCGGAACATAAAAGGAAAATTAAAAGAATGAAGGAACACATATAGGGACACGAAGATTGGTCTGAGATGAGGGAAAAACTCACTATGGGAAAAACCTTACAAATCTTCTTCTTCTTAGATGGTCATCAAATGATGCTACGAAAGAGAGTACAAAGATCCATAACTTTATCTATGGAGAAAATCAATAATGATATTCATGAAATATATCTAATCATGTTAGGGATGAGAATCCTCATATGGATGGTTGTATTATGCTATCCCAAACTGACATCAATTGTTGTACATTGTTTCACTGTGTCAAACATTTCCTAGAACTATTATCACTATCAATGAGCCTAATAAATATGTTTGCAATAGATACTAACAAATCAGATCTACATAAACCAAGATCTACTAGATCATTGAAGTCAACTGAAGTCAAGATGTCAAAACCTGAATCTAAACTCAAGTCGTTGTCATTAAAATTGTATGTGTTCAACAGAAACATTATGCTCTCTCTCTCTCAGCCACTATATGCGAATGATTGTCACTGCACAATCACTCTTAGGAAGTATTTATGCATACGAATGTGATAAAATACAACTAAACCCCAAAGTTTCTCCCTTACATTCATTATGCGAGTGACTGAGATATATTGGTCGATCTTAGGACAACCTTATGTGAACGACCGGGGACCTGAACCTTTCGATCTGCCACTAAAGCCGAGGTCACTCCCATAAGCTTTTTTTGAGCATCCAAGGGTCTATATTCACTATGTTAGGCTTATGTACTAGCACCCAAGGACTAAAATTCCATGTTTTGTGCCAGCGACCGAGATCCAGAAGGCCCTAACCCAGAGCGAACCCTTCGCCTATTATTTTGGACCCTTAAGAGAACTCCTTTCGTTGAACCTATGTGAACCAAGACAAAAGAGAAGAGAATATGTTTCCAAATGATCTTGAGGTATATTATATTTATAGTCTTTCCTGAGGGTTCACTTGGTGTTGAGACTGACCCAAGTAGTTTTTCATGTGATTAGAGTTGACCCATTGTAGAATATATGTATGAATAAAATAATTCATAATTCAACCTCCGCTTAACCAAATTGGGTAATATTTAGGTTGATTTAGGTCCTATCAAAAAGAGGAATCTAATGGAATCATTATTTTGGTCATTTGAGTTGTCCAAGGAGGAATTTTACTACAGTTGCCAAAATTAACACTCCCTCTCAACTAGGTAGAATTCGACCTACCAATATTTGTCCATTGAAAAATACATCATCATGAATCATATTTTTCGTTTAGTCATCATGCAATGTCCAACACAAATCATCATTGTACATCTCAATATATCTCTTTCTTATTCATGTTTATCTCTCGGTTGGTCGTGCTCATATGCATGAACATTCTCAGATCTAGAAAAAGAAGAATATGCTACTAGAGGCGAGCTCAAGCTACCACCCTTTATCCATTATGATGCTATTTGGAATCTCTGTCGTCGGGTGGATACTTGGAATGTTTTCATTGAAGTGAATATAATCAAGGATAGCATATTATGGAATCACATCAGAGAGCAATATCTTCCACCCATATCGAGAAAAAGGATAAATCATCACATAAGGGAGTAAACGCTCAACCCTGGAATTTTATCGTGGAGCTCTACCCTGAACATGGATTCATATCAAGTCATCTCAACCCATCCTATTGCTTACTAATCTTTCATCGATGACCCATTCATGTGGCAGAACACCCACATGGGTTGTACACCCCCAAGTACACTCTCAACTCATTGGCCAAACGAGGAGCAATATTCCCAACAAACCCATCTTATGGTTATGATGCCAAATGGGGTATACTCTACAAAGACTGAGATAGTGTGAGATACTAATCCAACCCTTTGGGTAACAGATAGGGGTAAAACCCTATTGTCCAGAGTTCCCTCAACCCCAGGAGCCCTTCATCTCAATTCGTCACCATCAGAGCTCAAACAGGGTAGGGGCAGGTTGCTTAGTGTCCTCGATGATTGCTTCCCCTCATCTAGAGGGGATTCTCTCTGAAAACCAAGAAATTTCTCTTTGGTAGTCCCTTTGTGATAATATATTCAATCTTATTGTCTCAATAGTAGCTGTTTCCTATTCGTGCACAACAACAATCAAATATCATTTCGGATTATATATAGTCATATAAATCCCAAAAGGATACCATAATCATCCTCCCTCTCAAGGAGGTACCAACCAAAAGCTTGACCTTGTTTCGAAAAACTGGACTGCCTCAATATGTGAGAGTATCCTGGTCTAGGATGTAACCATGTCATATCCAGATCATGCTCAAACAACTCTCTAAGGAGCTTTTGTATCCTTCCTCACAACTAGCCATGCTAGCAGCATCATTATGAACCTCAGTAACGCTATGGACTTCTCATCCATGATATCATGATGGATATCTCATTCTCAAAATATAACATGCAGATATTTCAAATCATGCCTGGTGGCAACTTTATTTGAGTGAAGTAGCTCAATCATGAATCTATTAGGGTTTTATGCACATAATATATATACAGATGGTTGTTCAAAAACATAATCAACAATATTTCAATCATCTCTCAGATGTCATTCCAAGTTCAACAAACTCAAATGAAAGTATCAAGGATTTACAAAAACAATTTTTAGTAGCTGTGCAATATGGAATTTCTTTCCCGCATTATAGACATCAATTCATCATGCCATGATACATCATTTTGGGCTTCAAAATCCATATCCCTCTTATTTTTATCATCACAGGCTCATCACCTATCATAAGTACATCATCAGGATATAAAATCAAAACTATAATCAATATTAAATCCATATCTTATAACTCATCATCGTGATATCAAATCCATATCTTGTAACTCATCATCCTGAACTCATCAAATAACTATCAAATATAAACATTTCTGGATTGTAAGGATAATGCCTTTATAATGCATCATAATCATCCTTACATAAATCCTTTTTGTGTCATCATATCAAAAAAATCATCCCATCGGCATTTAGAGGCCATATTATGACCATAATTAAAGCCATCATTATTGTAGTATTAATATATCCATCCATGAGACATGTAGAGCTCATATAAAGTCTGAATTTGATGATGCAATATTAGTCATAGGCTTCATCAATTCATTCTCATAATCACAACTATCATGCTTTCAACCATTGTTCTAAGAACAAGGAGGCCAATATTTGATTACCCACATAAGTCATTATTCTATTAAGCCACTTCATCATTTTAGGATATTATGTTTAACCACACCCATAGTTAGTAAGATATCTACTTATCAATGTTACACTTATACTTCCTACATAAAGGTTACCATGCTCTTCATGATGAATGAAATTAGGTTAGGTCATTCAATAAAGATTTATCAAAACAACAAGAGTGTCAATCATGTATAGGAGTTAATGAATCATCCTTCTATATGAAATCCATCATGACAAGTATCATGAATATCATTTACTGGAGTCAAGGTTCTAGCCTTCTTTATAGGATCAATATGTCAAACAATAGATCATAGATCTTAGAAAAACATCAAGTCTATCAATGTATCAATATTAGATAGCCTCATAGAATTCAAAAATAGTAGTAACATTTCATTGGAGGATACATCGATCCCAGACACTTTCATATACATGTATGAGCCATTCAATAAAGAGACATTATCATCATACCTTAGGACTTACCTAGTCATCCAATGTTGTAGTTTAAACATAACATTGAAGAAATATACCTTCGATACCTTTTAGTCTTCAAATACATGTGCACCTTCTCTTAGGTAGCTTGTAGTGCTTGTCACCTTTTCATAAAGTGCCTCTTTACCTCTTTTCAGATCTATGTTTTCTTTCTTTCATATCAAATGACCGTTAAGAGGGATTTATATATCATGAAGGAGGATAGATACATCCATATACTCAAATTTACATGTAGGAAGTATAAGAAATGATAAAAGAAATAATTAGATCCATAAGTCTAAGCAAGAGTAAAACATCATAATTCAAGGATTATGTATCTTAAATGAGAGGTGATCCTCTCCCTCTGGAACCACTATTTAAGGGATATCAACATCCATGGTACATATACCAATGTTGTCTTCAAGTATCCAACGAGCTCTGGTAGGGATTATCCCATTGTTGTGACCACCAACAACCACCCTTTTTTGTTTAGTATTATTACTAATACTAAATAAAAGGGGACCCTTAGGCTAAAAATTCCAAAAAATCAATTAGTGATTGTATTTCATTTTCAATAAAACTTATCATCATAAACTTAACAAAATACCCTTGCGAAATCTAAAAAACTTAAGTTTTATGATGAAGGAAGGTAAAATCACTCCTTAAAGGATATTGCATCGCAGAGAGGATGATTGTATGCCAAGCTAAACTCCAAAATCGTGAGAATGTGATGCAAAACTGCACAAGGATAAACATATATCGCATCACAGGTCTTAGAAGCTCACTTATGATTAAAAATCACAGAAAATGCCGATTTGCGATAGCGCATATCGTAAGATCACACATCCCAAGAAATTGCTTAACACAAAATATGCACATCTTATAATCATGCGATATTGCAACATGCGATACTGCGACATGCGATATTGTGACTATGCGATATCGAAAAATCACAATAAAGAGACAAAGTAACCTCGTAATAGGACAAGAGAGAGACTCGCGATATTGCGATATTGAGATCTATGATTATGCGATATTGCAATACTGCAATCTGGGATATTGCAAAGCAAATCGCAAAATCACTCCATCGCAGATTTCTCTGGTCCACTATCCAAGAAAAAAGCTTTTTCCATAAAACGAGACTGGTTATGTACTTTAATGTTCATTAATGAAGTAGTTGCTAGTTGTTAATAAAATGTGATTTCGTGTTTATGAAGAGCCATTTCACGTAAGGTGGTATACTTTTGCATGTCTTTGGCATTTATAGCTTTCCCGTCACTGTTCCTTATCATTACTTTCACCTCACTTGTAAACTGCATGAAAGAAGAATGAAAAGCTATACAAAGCAGTAAACAGGAAGCTATTGGTAAGAAAGGCAAAGCTCCAATGCCCGAGGATAAAGAAATGTCACCCCTATACACAAACACCACATGCAATAAAGAAGCAGGTATTTCCACCTGGGAAGGCATGTATAATCTACTCGAGGAAGAGGATCCTAAGGTAACGAAATTTACGGCTTTTGCAGGTTCATCAACATCATCTGAAGCATCGGTTGTAGACTTAGCTTGTTCATTTCTACACCGGACAGCTGCAAGACCCAAAATTCTCCCCTACACGGACATAATTAAGTGGGTTCTGGATAGTGCCGATATTAAAAACAGACAGTTTAAAACTCAGGGCCAAGGACTGATCAGCTCATT
>APFE031695116.1:0-19386 GCA_000404065.3 Pinus taeda | reverse complement strand
GGGACTACCAGCTTGATTTTTCGTTATGTTCCTTTCAATGTTACAATACATATTTATACATGCTGAAGCATCAAATACCATGGACCGAAAACCATTGCGTCCAATACCATGGACCAAAAAACCATCGCGTCCAAAAAAAACATGTGCGAAAATCATGCACAAAACCATAGGTGGGTCCGCCCAACCTAACATAGGGTACAAAACCAAAATTTTCCTGGGCACTGCCCCGGACCCCATAAAGTGGGGTTACGGGTACCCCTCAAACCCCCTGTTAACTATGTGGAAAGAATATAACACAACCCAACAAAGATCGGCTACCTAGTTACACTTCCCCAACAATGGTGCCAAAATGTTTGGTCAATTTAGTGTGTCCTAAATTGCTACATTAATTATCAGTCCGGGAGTCGTAAATTGATGAAGTGTGACACAGTATATTTGCAAGACAACCTCTCTCTTACTTTTTGTCGTTTTCAATTTTTATTTTGTTTTGGAGGATTTTAGCTTCGTTTATCTCCTAAATGGAAATCCTATTCCTAAGTCTCTAGAAGGCAAGTATGGATATATATTTTAGGTGATTATGTCCTCTATAATGATTCTCAAAACTTGACACTTCAGAAAGTTTTAGAACATACTAGTGATGAAAGTAATACTTGAGCAAGAATGAAAATGAGCTCCTATCTAAAACAAATAATAAACTATTGACCATGAGACCATTATTTATGCTGTTGTCTAAATACAGAAAAGTGAATTAAACCACTGCACTCAAACAAATCAAAAATTGCAATCTAATCAAATCACATCATTCATAGTTCTATACCTCGCCAGGTAGTCTAAGCTATGGCTTTCGGAGACACTGTCAATGATATAAGCAATCTGATATCTAATTTGTAGAAAAGTAAAAGTAAAATCAAATTACATTATTCATAGTTCGATACCTCGCCAGGTAGTCTAAGCTATGGCTTTCGGAGACACCGTCAATGATATAAGCAATCTGATATCTAATTTGCAGAAAAGTAAAGCTAAAACCAAATCACTTCATTCATATTCCGATACCTCGCCAGGTAGTCTAAGCTATGGCTTTTGGAGACACCATCAATGATATGAGTAAGTTGATTTCTAAACTATCTAACAAAGCAAGTGAACAAAATTGAAATCAACAAAACAAAACTAGAATTAAAAGGTAAGAAAAGCAAGTTAGCAGAAAGACTGATTCCATGTCACTAGTTTTTGCAAAAGGAAATGTATAAAAAGTTCCCAGGCCTACTCTAACCTAGAACATACACACACTGATCAACGTTAACAGCGATGTACGAAGCATGTAAAAATATGAACAAGAATGAAGTGTTAGTACCATAATAAATGAAATATACACAAGTGAATAACTATGGCATATATGCAATAGACATAAAGAAACACTACATGAAACTGTGCAGCAATAAGAAAACGAAACCTCAGTGTGCAGGGGCCCTCTGCACGGCCTCGGTCAACAGACTATTAATCCAAAATTATGCTCATACAATCATGTAGAAACAGAGTTTTATTTTATATCAAAACAAAGGACAATTCCACAGTGGGACTAGTGTCATGACATAGCAACTTAACAGTGAAATTACATAAGCAAAAAGACTAACTGTATGTGTTTGGAAACGTGTTATTTATAACAAGAAAATCATAATTTTTTTCCTGTGCAACTATGTTAACAGAGGACACGTAAAAGATAGTGTCCATGGATTTAGCATAATGGTTGCCGAGATTATTAAATCTATCAAGGTTGGCTGTTGGATTCGCCTTGTGGAGCAGTCCACAGCTGTCGATATGTCCCCAGGGATCTAGGAAGGGCCACAAAAACCTTCACGTGCTTGGAGACAGAGTCCTGTTGCCGTAGGACTCCTCTGTTTGACCACCATTGACCACGGCTTTCCCTGATGAATTCGGCTGAACCAATAGGACTTGATCCATGTCTAGGTCGTTTCCAACTTGCCCACGTGGCTTGCTTTTCTTAATGACACCTGCAATGTAGAGTTTAACAAAAAAAACTGTGGAAAGTTGAATCAGCTGCGGAAAGTGACAGGATTCCGCAGCTAATGAGTAAAAATCTAGTTCAAACAGCAAACACAAAACATAGTTAGAAAACCATTTTAATACTCTTTTGGTATCAATATGCAATGATTTTGATAGCTTAGGAGGTTCAGGTGAGTGGGAAAAGTCTAGGAAAGTGTGTAGGAGAAATGCAAGTTCAGGGTTGAACATACCCCCACTGTGAAGGTGTTGCATGTCCCCATGCAACCAAAACTTTGATCATCCTCCCTTTAGTTCATGTGCTCTGAGACCTCTACCAACACATCCAACCCTCTTCTCCTCTTCCTTGGTATTGCTAACATTCTGGGCTGTCTCATCAAGCATCTGAATTTGAGGTTGATAAGAGCTATACTCAACTTCCTACCCTTTCTCTTCAGTTCCCTGTTCTTCTTCTGCCATAGCCCAAGATGCAACATTGTGTTGTCATGAATGATCTTATCCAATCTACTTTTTTCCTTTAGTGCTTCATTTTCATGTTTAATGTGTCTATTTAAGACCTCTAGTTCAAAAACCTCTTGTTTGAATGATTGGATTAGAGCTTCTTGTGCTGTGTGAGGGTGGATAGATGAAGTGCTTGGACATGTGCCTGTCTTCTCCAAATTTTCTATATAATCATACATCTCTTGTTGATTCGGGTTTATCTCGGGTGTAGTGTTCCTTGGGCTCTCCCCAAATCCTGTTGAGAAGGACTAATCTCAAAGTCTGGCCGAGAAGGACGTATGTCAACATCTGGAGGAGTGGTTTCAATATTTGGCTGAGAATGTCGTGGGCTACGACCAGCTGGAGGTTGTTCCGGTGTTTCCCCTCCTAAATCATTAAAGTGGGGCCCTTTGGTTTATACTGTCCTTAATTTCCCTTTAAGCCTAGAGCTACTCCTTAAATGCTGTGGACTAGTGCCTTCTTCCTCCATGCTCTGTTTTTCTTTTCCTTTTTTCTTGGCTGCAGCTGATTGTTTCTGAAAATAAGCTAGTCTTTCAGATAGTGTTTGGTGGTATTTTTTTGGGGAAGGCTCTGGGGTTTGATATACAACTTCTATGTTTCTTTTCCCTTTTGTCTTTCTTTGCTTCTCATCCTTAGTTATTTCTAGCCTCTCTTCTTGACTAAATTCTTTAGTTTTCCTGGTAGGAGTATTGAATTCTCACACTTGTCTCCTTCCTCCTACTCTTCCTTGTTGAGCTACCCTCTGGTGTCTTAGGTGGACCTTGAAAGAAGTTCCTTATTCTCTTTCAACTGTTTTTCATATTAAAATTTTCACAAGACCGTGATGGTACAGGTGGGGTTCTATGTCCTCCATATTCTTTTGGATATTTGTAGACATCTTTTTCAGGCTCAGATTGAGGGTTTGATTTTCTAAGAAATTCATCAGCAACCGGGTGTGGTACATATACATTGACCCAAAACGGCCTTCACATGTAATGAAATTTTGGATAATCAACAATAAACAAGCCCACTTCTCTTCTAAAGCATGGACATTGATTCCTCATTTAAAAATAGTTACATCCATACTTGGATTGAGTAGGATAACCCTCCAAGCCTTCTCGTCAAAGCTCTTGTTCTTGAACCAGCGTTCTCCCTCCTGTGGGAGTTCCGTAGCGGCTGCTATAGATGCCTTGGTGACTGTAAACTTGAGGTCCCCAATTTCCACCTCGAGGCCGTTAAAAGATCTCGCAAAAGTCTTTGTAATCTCTTTATTGTAGCCTTTGAATTTTTGAATAAACTGTAGCCACCGGGCCTTCTTCAGTATGTTTTTCAATTGTGGGTACCCCTCCATAAACTTGGGCCCTTCTAGTTTTGTTCTTAACAATAGACCCATTCCTTCCTTCTGTCTTAAAATTCGTCTGCGTGAGTAAGGTTTTAGTGCAGGAGAGACGGCTGGCTTAGCGGGTGTGAACAGGGTTTATGGAGAAAAAACCAGAGATTGTAAATGGAAAACAGAGAACAGGTAGCAGGAGTGAATTGACGGAATGGAGCGGAGGCTTATGTGAACAAGGTGGAAATGCAACCGTGGCTTCAATAAAATAATAGGGGAGTAAAGTGAACCCGACAGAATTTTAAACTGGATGGCTGCGGAGTAGACGTAAACGCGCTCATGAAATAGTTGCGGAATTTGTGCGGCGGAGAAGAGTCGTGATAAAATCAACCATGTCCCATGATTATAAGTGGAGTGTCAAAGTGCAACCAACACGAATTAAATCCAAAGGCTAATCATGAGGCCGTTTGAAAAATAAATGCATGGTTTGTGGAGGAATGATAGGTCGTGGAGCAGTTATGGAGGCTATCACTGCCAATCATTGCATATAGTGGAGCTATGGTTTCATAACTATGCAAAAATGTGCTTTGAATGCTATTTGAAATATATTTCTACTCATACTTTGGAATTCTTGTTACTTTTTGTCCATTAACCTTTGATCAACTACTCCTTGTTGATGCTTTTAGGTGCCTCATGTCTTCATAATATGTTCTCGGTCATACCTACATTTGATTTTTATTATTTTTGACTATCATCTGACTGGCAATGTTGAATGACAGGGTGCTAGCTGCGAAAACAACAACTAGCTACAGAATTAGTTTCTAGCTGTGGAAACAGGATTCAGCTGCAGAAACAGGATTCAGCTACGGAAACTGACACAATGGTCATATGACTGAACGGAGATGGATAAATGATGATTGAGTGAATGAAAATTGGTCATGACAAGACTTTTATTAGCGAGATGAAATGAAATGAGTGGAGTGGAATGAAGGGAAGTGACATGAAATTGTGGAATGAGAGAGAGAATTTTTTTTTTTGGAAAATATAGTGCATCAGAAGATTCTGATTTTCGCCCTGTATATATATATTTTAGAAACAGAAAAAGATCAAAGACTAGGCTGGTGGAGAAGAAGGATTCTTCTTCACCAGCCTTATTGCAGAATTACCCTGAAAGATTTTGACAAATTCCTCCTTTGAGAGTGGCTTATGATAGATCTTTAATCGGTGACCATTCACAATAAGAGGAGTTTGAAATTCATCAATGGTTTTGATTCTTACTGCTCCATTGCTAAAGACTTTGTCAATCTCATATGGCCCAGGCCATTGAGTCTGAAATTTACCTTTGAAGTGTTTAAACTTGGAATCAAATAGCAATGCCCAGTCTCCTTCTTGAAACTTTTTCTCTTTGATGTATTTGTCATGCCACTTAGCTCTTTGATATTGAACTAGACCAGTTCTTAGAATTTCTTCTTGTCTAATCTCATCTAGTTCATTCAACTGCTCCATTCTATGCTTTTGGGCTTCTGACAGATCCATTCCCAATTGAATTGCCATCTTGAAAGTTTTACCTTGGAACTCAATGGGGAGTAGGACTTATTTCCCATAAATAAGTTCATAGGGATAATGTCTTGTTGTATTCCTCCATGTTGTTCTATAGGCCCATAAGGCTTCACGAAGCCTTTCTGCCCAATCTCTTCTGTGTAGATGAATAGTTTTGGTAATGATGCTTTCAAGAACTTTGTTTGTTGACTCCACTTGACCATTTCCTTGCGGATGGTAAGGAGTTGATTTTCTTTGCTTGACTTTGTATTCTTCCATCAGCTTCTCCACCATGTTGGATGTGAATTAGCTTCCCTGATCTGTCACAATTTCTCTTGGAACACCAAAGCGAGTAAAAATATCCTCATAAAGAAAATTAATAATTGAATGCTCAGTAGCAGAAAATAATGCTTTGGCTTCTACCCATTTAATGACATAATCAGTACATACCAATATATACTTTTTTTGTTTAGATGGTGGGTTAATAGGTCCAATGAAGTCTAAAGCCCATTTTTCAAAGGGTTCGATGAGTACTTATGGTTGTAATGGCATTTCATTTGAAAGGGTAGGTTTCCCTACTCTTTGGCAGCTATCACACCTTTTGACATACTGTTTTGCATCTTTGAAAAGGGATGGCCAAGAATATCCCAAAGAGAGGATTTTATAGGCTGTCCTTTTGTCACCAAAATGTCTGCCGCATGGTTCATCATGACATGCTTTGAGGATATCAGGCATTTCATCTTCCCTAACACATCTTCTGATCACAAGAATTATCTCTGTTTTAAACAATTCGTTAGAAATCCATGAATATTTTGAACTCTCCTAAATAATTTTTCTTCTTTCACCAGGAAATAAATGTGGAGGTAGTTTCCCTGTAACCAAATAGTTAGCTATATCTGCATACCAAGGGGTCTTAGTAGTTATTGCAAACAAATATTCATCAGGAAAATTGTCCTCTACATGAGAACCTTCGTTAGTATTCTGAATCCTAGACAAGAAATCAGCTACTGTATTTTGTTTCCCTGGTCTATCCAACACAGTAATATTGAATTCCTGTAAAAGTAGAAGCCACCTTGTAACTCTGCCATTAGTAATAGGTTTGTTCATTAGATAACTAATTGCAGAATGATCAGTATGAACAAAAGTTTCATATCCTGTTATATAATGTCTAAACTTATTGATTGCATGAACAACAGCTAAGAACTCTTTTTCAGTCACAATATAGTTCAACTCAGTGGGAGTTAAATTTTTACTGGTATAGTAAATGGCATAAAGAACTAAATCTTTTTGTCCCAACACAGCCCCTAGAGCTGTATCTGAAGCATCTGTAGAAATATGGAAAGGAAGTTTCCAATTTGGTCCTATCAAGATATGCGCTCTAGATATTCTTATTTTCAATATTTCAAATGTTGATTGGCAATTAGGAACCCATTTGAATTCACAGTCTTTTGTAAGTAGTTTGAAGAGTGGAGATGCTATTTTAGTGAAGTTTTCAATAAATCTTCTATAATACCCAGTAAATCCCAGAAAACTTCTAACATCCTTTTGACAATTTGGAATAGGTAACTTGGAGATGACTTCAACTTTTGACCTATCAACCTCAATTCCATCCCCTAAAATATGATGTCCTAAAACAATACCTTCAGTAAACATTATAAAGAATTTTTCATCGCTTAATGAAAGGTTTGTTTCTTTACATCTTATAAGGACTTTTTCCAAATTTTGTAATGCCTCCTCAAATGAATCACCATAAACTGTAAAATCATCCATATAAACCTCTACACAATCATGGATTAGATCAGAAAAAATTCCTAGTACTGCTCCTTGGAATTTTGCGGGTGCATTACATAATCCAAAAGGAAGCACTCGATAAGAAAAGGTTCCCCATGGACAAGTAAATGTGGTCTTATCTTGATCTTCATGTGCTACCTGAATTTGATTATAACCGCCAAAACCATCCAAAAATGAAAAATACTTTTTGCCTGCTAATGTATCTAATACCTGATCGATAAAAGGAAAAGGAAAGTGATCCTTTAAAGTTTCTTTATTCAATTCCCTGTAATCAATGAATACCCTCCATTTACCATTCTTTTTAGGTACTACAACCAAAGGAGAAACCCACCGGGTATCTGAACTTGGATAAATGAAGTTTACATTGAGTAGTTTTTGGAGCTCTTCTTTCACTATCTCCCTAAGGTTTGGATTCATTCTTCTCTGAGGTTGTCTGATTGAAATCTATTGTTTTCCTCAATATAGATGTGATGAATGCAAGTCTCAGGGTCAATACCCTTCATGTCAATATACTCCCATGCAAATGCAGTAGAATGTTTTTATAAGATTTTCGTTAATTCTTCCTGTTGTGACTTTTCCAGATTTTTGTTGATATTCAATGTTTTTCCTGGAAAAATATAAATGTTAGAACTACCGAACTCTTCCATAGAGTAAAAAGACATTTATATTGATGATAAATATTGAATTTCAGAATCTAACTGAAATTGTGTGTGGTCATATTCTGAAGATGTTTCAAAGTTTTCTAATGTGTTCAGAATGTGACTATCTTCATTGATTTCAGAAATGGTAAAGACAGGTTGTATAGTGTCCTCATCATCGATCCATTCATTGTCTCCTACTTCTGTGATTGCTTTTGCTCAAGGATACAAATTGAATTTCTTTGTTGAACTACCATCAGAAATGTACATATCGCCAGATTTACAACTAATAAGAGCATCAACTGTGGCCAGCCAAGGTCTTCCTAAGATGAGTGGGTGACCTCCTAAATTACTCTTGGGAGTCAAAATCATAAAATCTATTGGATATTCCCAATAATCTAAGGAGACTGAAATATCTTCTAGTACACCATCTGGTTTGATTATTAATCTATCTCTAAGTTGCAGTAAGGTAGGTGTAAGGAGAAGATGATGAAGTTTAAGTTGTTCCATAGTTTGTCTACTCATAATGTTTATAGCAGCCCCTAAGTCAATCGAAGTATTTGGAATTTCTGTCCCATTTATATGTGTCTTGACAATTGGACTACCTAGATCTACATACTTCTGCATGGTAATTTTTCCCATCATGATATATGCAATTTTTTGTACCGGGTGGATTCTTCTTGTATCTCTTGGTTTCCTTCCTGGTCTTTTGAGACTCAACTCCTTTATTGTTTTTGCTAGTATAGGAATCTTTCTAATGGCTTGTAACAAGGGAATCTTGATACAGACATTCTTTAATTCATCTAGAAAATCATAGTCAGGCAACGGATTTATTTTTCCACCCGTTTGTCAATTTGTAATCTTTCGGGGAAAGGAGGTGTGGATAAAGATGCAAGTTTCTTAACTATAGGAGTTGTGGGGTTTGACTCTTTTTCTTTCTCTTTTTGGGTGTTTGAGTTTTGAAGAGATGCTTCCTTAGAACCTTTATTGACTTTAAGAGAATCCTCCTTAGAGGTATCTTGCTCTTGGACATCTATAGAAGGTTTTTCTAAAACTCTACCAGACCTGAGTTGTACATCATTAAGAGGAACAATCATATAGGGAGGAAATTGTTGTCCTTCTATCATGTAAGTATTCTGAGGATTTTTATTGTTAGGATTTGGCAATGGCTAAGCTAGAAGTTGATTTGTCTTCTATTGAAATTTAAGCATGGGTTGAGTATTTGGATTTTGTTGAGAAGGTTGTTGTGGAAATGGCAATCAAAGTTGTGGATTTTGGTTTGGAAGTTGTGGAGTTTGTTGATTTTGAAAAGATGGAGGATATTGAGAAAATTGAGAAAATCTCCCATAAGGATTTTGCATCTCTTGTGCCCATGATTTATATGGATTTTGAGGTTGGGGCCAAGGTTGTTGCGGAGAATTCCAATTTGGCGGGGGCTGAAAGTTCATAGGGTTATTAAACCTTTGATTTTGTTGCCCCTGCCAAGGTCTCGTTGAAACAAAACAAAGGGATTCTACTGAATTTGGATCCTCTTGAAAGACAGCTTTGAGTCCAGGAATTGAAGGACAATCTTTGGTCCCATGACTTTCTGAGCAAATCATACAGGTTTCTACAAATTTTTCATCCAAGGGGCATTCCCTTAGAGCATGTTTCTTTCTAAATTTTTTACAAAATATGGCCAAGGCATGAGCTTCTGTTTTCTGCTTGTTTTGTATTTTAAGGCTGTCTTGCTGTTCACTAAGGCTCCCTAAAATATCAGTTTTTAATTCATCAAGCATATTGCCAATCTCTACTCTACTTACCGATCGAGTTGCAGATTTGTTTGCTCTAATAAGAGAAGGATCTCTAGGACCTTTTCCCGTTTTAGATTTTCCCCTCGAGAGATGGACACATAGTTCTGCTATGTCACGAAGTGGAAGTTGAGAAATGTCTCCCTTCCCCATCATGTTTAAAATATCTATCCATTCATCTCTAATGGCTTCCAATAGAAGGGCTTTCAAGGTTTCCTCATCTAAGTTACTTAATTTTTCTCTCTTTAAGTTGTATTGAAATCTTTCAGGCAAATCCTCCAGGTTTTCATTTTCTTTTTGCATCATTTTGAATACCTCATCCTTGTGATTTGTGGGCATGCAATAGTCCAGGTATCTATCCAAAAATGTTTGTTTCATATCATCCCAAGTCCTAATAGATTGAGTGACTAATCCCATGAACCATTTCAAAGCAGGCTCCCTTCAATGTTGAAGGAAACAATTTTAGTTTCTGAGAGTCTTCCATATAGTCATAAGTTCAAAACACGACTTCAAACTTAAATAGAAAAGTCTCAGGATCCTCGCTTCGCAACCTATAAAAGTTTGGGAGGACAAATGTTGAAATGATTTTCATGGTTGTATGAGTTTCCTCATCAACTATAGTGAATCCAAATGAGTTATCCCCTTCCCTATTTCTTCCATTATTACCTCTGCCTCCTCCATTGTTGCCTCCATTATTTCCTCTTCCTCTACCTCTACCTCTACCTCCAAATCCATCTACTACTTCCTCCATCATGATAGTTTCTTCAGAGTCCTCTGGTTCTTCTATCAATGGTGGATGAAAGAGAGTTTCTCCCTTTCCCTCTTCTTCAGGTGATTCTACTTCTTTGATTACAATATGTTCCCTTGTAGAAGTGAAGAAAGGCTCTTCTCCTAGATCAGATTCAGTAGATAGTGTGGGAGAATCCTATGATTCAGCTGTTGCTCCTTGAATTCCAGGAATTCTTAGGCTGGGAGTAGATGGAGGTGTATCTTATCTATGCCTTGAAGAAGCTACAGTTGTGAAAATCGAACTCTTGGCCCTAGCTATAAACCTTCCCCTAGAATCTCTTGCTCTATGCATGTCATTTTTTTATTTTTATTTTTCTCTTCAAGTCGGGCTAATAATTCTATTTTTGATCTTCCAGATCACACTAGGTGCAAGAAGAGAGCATACTCAAGAAATTATTGAACCAATAACTCTCTTTTCTGATCCTCCATATCACACTAGGTGCAAGAGGAGAGCATACTTCGAGAAGTTACCAATTTCCCTTCTTTTGTTTTGTTTTGTCTTTTTTTCTTTTTATATAAGAGATTGGCTACCTAGTTACACTTCCCCGGCAATGGTGCCAAAATGTTTGGTCAATTTAGTGTGTCCTAAATTTCTACATTAATTATCAATCCGGGAGTCATAAACTGATGAAGTGTGGCGCACTATATGTGCAAGACAACCTCTCTCTTACTTTTTGTCGTTTTCAATTTTTATTTTGTTTTGGGGGATTTTATCTTCGTTTATCTCCTAAATGGAAATCCTATTCCTAAGTCTCCAGAAGGCAAGTATGCATATAGATTTTAGGCGATTATGTCCTCTATAATGATTATCAGAACTTGACACTTCAGAAAGTTTTAGAACATACTAGTGATGAAACTAATACTTGAGCAAGAATGAAAATGAGCTGCTATCTAAAACAAATAATAAACTATTGATCATGAAACCATTATTTCTGCTGCTGTCTAAATACAGAAAAGTGAATTAAACCACTACACTCAAACAAATAAAAAATTGAAATCTAATCAATTCACATCATTCATAGTTCGATACCTCGCCAAGTAGTCTAAGCTATGGCTTTCAGAGACACCGTCAATGATATGGGCAATGTGATATCTAATTTTCAGAAAAGTAAAACTAAAATCAAATTATATTATTCATAGTTCGATAACTCGCCAGGTAGTCTAAGCTATGGCTTTCAGAGACACCGTCAATGATATAAGCAATCTGATATCTAATTTGAAGAAAAGTAAAACTAAAATCAAATTACATTATTCATAGTTCGATACCTCGCCAAGTAGTCTAAGCTATGTCTTTCGGAGACACCGTCAATGATATAAGCAATATGATGCCAAATTTGCAGAAAAGTAAAGCTAAAACCAAATCACTTCATTCATATTCCAATACCTCGCCAGGTAGTCTAAGCTATGGATTTTGGAGACACCGTCAATGATATGAGTAAGTTGATTTCTAAACTATCTAACAAAGGAAGTGAACAAAACTAAAATCAACAAAAAAGAACTGGAATTAAAAGCTAAGAAAAGCAAGTCAACAGAAATACTGATTCCATGTCACTAGTTTTTGCAAAAGGAAATGTATAAAAAGTGCTCGGGCCTACTCTAACCTGGGACATACACACACTGATCAGCGTTAATAGCAATGTACGAAGCATGTAAAATTATGAACAAGAATGAAGTGTTAGTACCATAATAAATGAAATATACACAAGTGAATAACTATGGCATATATGCAATAGACATAAAGAAACACTACATGAAATTGTACAGCAATAATAAAACGAAACCTCAGCGTTCAGGGGCCCTCTGCACGGCCTCGGTCAACAGGCTATTAATCCAAAATTACGCTCACGCAATCATGTAGAAATAGAGTTTTCTTTTATATCAAAACAGAGGACGATTCCACAGTGGGACTACTGTCACGACACAACAACTTAACAGTGAAATTGCATAAGCAAAAAGACTAATTGTATGCGTTTGGAAACACGTTATTTATAACAAGAAACCCATAATTGTTTTCCTGTGAAACTACATTAACAGAGGACACGTAAAAGACAACGTTCATGGATTTAGCATAATGGTTGCCGAGATTATTAAATCTATCAAGGGTGGCTGTTGGATTGGCCTTGTGGAGCAGTACACAGCTATCGATACGTCCCCAGGGATCTAGAAACAGCCACGAAAATCCTTCATGTGCCTGTAAACAGAGTCTTGTTGCCGTAGGACTCCTTTTTTTGACCACCGCTTGACCACTGTTGACCACAGCTTTCCCTGATGAGTCCGACTGAACCAATAGGACTTGATCCATGTCCAGGTCATTTCCAACTTACCCACGTGGCTTTCTTTGCCTAATGACACATGCAATGTAGAGTTTAGCAAAAACAATTGCGGAAAGTTGAATCAGCTGCGGAAAGTGATAGGATTCCGTAGCTAATGAGTAAAAATCTAGTTCAAACAGCAAACACAAAACATCATTAGAAAACCATTTTAATACTCTTTTGGTATCAATATGCAATGATTTTGATAGCTTAGGAGGTCCAGGTGAGTGGAAAAAGTCTAATAAAGTGTGTAGGAGAGATGCAAGTTTAGGGCTCAACATACCCCCACTGTGAAGGTGTTGCATGTCCCCATTCAACTAAAACTTTGACCATCCTCCGTTTAGTTCATGTGCTCTGAGACCTCTGCCAGCACATCCAGCCCTCTTCTCCTCTTCATTGGTACTGCTAACATTCTGGGCTTTCTCATGAAGCATCTAAATTTGAGGTTGATAAGAGCTATACTCAACCTCCCGCCCTTTTTCTTCAGTTTTCTGTTCTTCTTCTTCCATAGCCCAAGATTCAACATTGTGTTGTCATGAATGATCTTATCCAATATACTTTATTCCTTCAGTGCTTCATTTTCATGTTTAATGTGTCTATTTAAGACCTCTAGTTCAAAAAATTCTTGTTTCAATGATTGGAATAGAGCTTCTTGTGCTGTGTGAGGGTGGATAGATGAAGTGCTTGGACCTATGTCTGTCTTCTCCAAGGATTCTATATAATCATACATATCTTGCTGATTCGGGTCTATCTTGGGTGTAGTCTTCCTTGGGCTGTCCCCAAAATCCTGTTGAGAAGGACTGATCTCAAAGTCTGGCCGAGAAGGACTTATGTCAACATCTGGAGGATTGGTTTCAATATTTGGCTAAGAATGTGGTGGGCTACGACGAGCTGGAGGTTGTTCCGGTGTTTCCCCTCCTAAATGAATAAAGTGGGGCCCTTTGGTTTGTAATGTCCTTAATTTCCCTTTAAGCCTAGAGCTTCTCCTTAAATGTTGTGGACTAGTGTCTTCTTCCTCCATACTCTGTTTTTCTTTTCCTTTCTTCTTGGCTGCAGCTGATTGTTTCTGAAGATAAGATAGTCTTTCAGACAGTGCTTGGTGGTCTTCTTTTTGGGAAGGCTCTGGGGTTTGATATACAACTTCTATGTTTCTTTTCCCTTTTGGTTTTCTTTGCTTCTCATCCTTAGTTTTTTCCAGCCTCTCTTCTTGACTAACTTCTTTAGTTTTGCTAGTAGGAGTGTCTTGAACTCTCACACTTTTCTCCTTCCTCCTACTCTTCCTTGCTGAGCTACCCTTTGGTGTCTCAGGTGGATCTTGAAAGAAGTTCCTAACCAAAAAATATTCCCAGTTGCCCTTCTTCTCTTTCAACTATTTTTCTTATTAAAATTTTCACAAGAACGTGATGGTATAGGTGGGGTTCTATGTCCTCCATATTCATTTGGACAGTTGTAGACATTTTTTCAAGCTCAGATTGAGGGTTTGATTTTCTAAGAAATTCATTAGCAACCGGGAGTGGTACATATACATTGACCCAAAACAACCTTCACATATAATGAACTTTTGGATAATCAACAATAAACTGGCCCACTTCTCTTCTAAAGCATGGACAGGGATTCCTCATTTAAAAATAGTTACATCCATACCTGGATTGCGTAGGATAACCCTCCAAGCCTTCTCGTCAAAGCTCTTGTTCTTCAACTAGCGTTCTCCCTCCTGTGAGAGTTCCGTAGCGGCTGTTATAGATGCCTCGGTGACTGTAAACTTGAGGTCCCCAATTTCCACCTCGAGGCCGTTAAAAGGTCTCACAAAAGTCTTTGTAATCTCCTTATTGTAGCCTTTGAATTTTTGAATAAACTATAGCCATCGGGCCTTCTTCAGTACGTTTTTCAATTTCGAGTACCCCTCCATAAACTTGGGCCGTTCTGGTTTTTCTCTCAACAACATGCCCATTCCTTCCTTATGTCTTAAAATTCATCTACGTGAGTAAGGGCTTAGCGGAGGTGAGACGGTTGGGTTAGCGGGTGTGAACAGGGTTTATGGAGAAGAAACCAGTGACTATAAATGGAAAACAGAGAACAGGTAGCAAGAGTGAATTCACGGAATGGAGCGGAGGCTTATGTGAACAAGGTGGAAATGCAACCGTGGCTTCAATAAAATAGTAGGGGAGTAAAGTGAACCCGGCAGAATTTTAAACTGGATGGCTGTGGAGTAGACGTAAACACGCTCATGAAATGGCTGCGAAATTTGTGCGGCGGGGAAGAGCCGTGATCAAATCAACCACGTCCCATGATTACAGGCGGAGTGTCAAAGTGCAGCCAACACGAGTTAAATCCAAAGGCTAATCATGAGGCCGTTTGAAAAATAAATGCATGGTTTGTAGAGGAATCATAGGTCGTGGAGCGGTTATGGAGGCTATCAATGCCAATCATTACATATAGTGGAGCTATGGTTTCATAACTATGCAAAAATGTGCTTTGAATGCTATTTGAAATGTCTACTCATACCTTGGAATTCTTGCCACTTTTTGTCCATTAACCTTTGATCAGCTACCCCTTGTTGATGCTTCCTCATATCTTCATAATATGTCCTCGGTCATACCTGCATTCGATTTTTATTATTTTTGACTATCATCTGACAGGAAATGTTGAATGACAGGGTGCTAGCTACGAAAACAACAACTAGCTGTGGAATCAGTTTGCAGTTGCGGAAACAGGATTCAGCTGCGGAAACAGGATTCAGTGGTGGAAACTGATACAATGGTCATATGACTGAATGGAGATGGATAAATGATGATTGAGTGAATGAAACCTGGTCATGACAAGACTTTTATTAGCGGGATGAAATGAGATGAAATGAGTGGAGTGGAATGAAACGAAGTGAAGTGGAGTGGAATGAAGGGAAGTGAAATAAAATTGTGGAATGAGAGAAAGAATTTTTTTTTTTTTGGAAAATATAGGGCATCAGAAGATTCTGATTTTTTCCCTGTATTTTTTGTATAAGACTGCCAATATGTGATAGGTTTTTGGGCTTATACAATTATATATATATATATATAAATATATATATATGATATAATAATATATATATATTTTAGAAATAGAAAAAAATCAAGGACTAGGCTGGTGGAGAAGAAGGATTCTTCTTCACCAGCCTTATTGCAGAATTATCCTAAAAGATTTTGACAAATTCCTCCTTTGAGAGTGGCTTATGATAGATCTTTAATCGGTGACCATTCACAATAAGAGGAGTTTGAAATTCATCAATGGTTTTGATTCTTACTGCTCCATTGCTAAAGACTTTGTCAATCTCAATGAGTTTGAAATTTACCTTTGAAGTGTTTAAACTTGGAATCAAATAGCAATGCCCAGTCTCCTTCTTGAAACTTTTTCTCTTTGATGTGTTTGTCATGCCACTTAGCTCTTTGATATTGAACTAGATTAGTTCTTAGGATTTCTTCTTGTCTTAACTCATCTAGATCACTCAACTGCTCCATTCTATGCTTTTGGGCTTCTGACAGATCCATTCCCAATTGAATTTCCATCTTGAAAGTTTTAACTTGGAACTCAATGGGGAGCAAGACTTCTTTCCCATAAACAAGTTCATAGGAAGAATGTCCTGTTTTATTCCTCCATGTTGTTCTGTAGGCCCATAAGGCTTCAGGAAGCCTTTCTGCCCAATCTCTTTTGTGTATATGAACAGTTTTGGTAATGATGCTCTCAATAACTTTGTTTGTAGAGTCCACTTGACGATTTACTTGCGGATGGTAAGGAGTTGATTTTCTGTGCTTGACTTTGTATTCTTCCATCAGCTTCTCCACCATGTTGGATGTGAATTGGCTTCCCTGATCTGTCACAATTTCTCTCGAAACACCAAAGCGAGTAAAAATATCCTCATAAAGAAAACTAATAACTGAATGCTCAGTAGCACAAAATAATGCTTTGGCTTCTACCCATTTAATCTCATAATTAGTACATACCAATATATACGTTTTTTGTTTAGATGGTGGGTTAATAGGTCCAATGAAGTCTAAAGTGCATTTTTCAAAGGGTTCGATGAGTACCTATGGCTGTAATGGGATTTCATTTGAAAGGGTAGGTTTCCCTACTCTTTGGCAGCTGTCACACCTTTTGACATACTGTTTTGCATCTTTGAAAAGGGATGGCCAATAATACCCCAAAGAGAGGATTTTATAGCCTATCCTTTTGTCAACAAAGTGTTCGCCACATGGTTCATGATGACATGCTTTTAGGATATCAGGCATTTCATCTTCCCTAACACATCTTCTGATCACAAGATTTGGCCCTGTTTTAAACAATTCGTTAGAAATCCATGAATATTTTGAACTCTCCTAAATAATCTTTCTTCTTTCACCAGGAAATAAATGTGGAGGTAGTTTCCCTGTAACCAAATAGTTAGCTATATTTGCATACCAAGGGGTCTTAATAGTTATTGCAAACAAATATTCATCAGGAAAATTGTCCTCTACACGAGAATCTTCGTTAGTATTCTGAATCCTAGACAAGAAATCAGCTACTGTATTTTGTTTCCCTGGTCTATCCAACACAATAATATTGAATTCTTGTAAAAGTAGAAGCCACCTTGTAACTCTGCCATTAGTAATAGGTTTGTTCATTAGCTACCTAATTGCAGAATTATCAGTATGAACCAAAGTTTCATAGCCTATTATATAATGTCTAAACTTATTGATTGCATGAAAAACAGCTAAGAACTCTTTTTCAGTCACAGTATAGTTCAACTCAGTGGGAGTTAAATTTTTACTGGTATAGTAAATGGCATAAGGAACAAAATCTTTTTGTCCCAACACAGCCCCTAGAGCTGTATCTGAAGCATCTGTAGAAATATGGAAAGGAAGTTTCCAATTTGGTCCTCTCAAGATAGGCGCTTCAGATATTCTTATTTTCAAGGTTTGAAATGCTGATTGACAATCTGGACCCCATTTGAATTCATAGTCTTTTGTAAGCAGTTTGAATAGTGGAGATGCTATTTTAGTCAAGTTTTCTATAAATATTCTATAATACCCAGTAATTCCCATAAAACTTCTAACATCCTTTTGATAATTTGGAATAGGTAACTTGGAGATGACTTCAACTTTTGATCTATCAACCTTAATCTCATTCCTTGAAATATGATGTCCTAAAACAATACCTTCAGTAAACATCATAAAGAATTTTTCATGGCTTAATGAAAGGTTTGTTTCTTTACATATTATAAGGACTTCTTCCAAATTTTCTAATGCCTCCTCAAATGAATCACCATAAACTGTAAAATCATCCATATAACCCTCTACACAATCATGGATTAGATCAGAAAAAATTCCTAGTACTGCTGTTTGGAATTTTGCGGGTGCATTAAATAATCCAAAAGGAAGCACTCGATAAGCAAAAGTTCCCCATGGGCAGGTAAATGTGGTCTTATCTTGATCTTCAGGTGCTACCTAAATTTGATTATAACCACCAAAACCATCCAAAAATGAAAAATACTTTTTGCCTGCTAATGTATCTAATACCTGATCGATAAAAGGCAAAGGAAAGTGATCCTTCAAAGTTGCTTTATTCAATTCCCTGTAATCAATGCATACCCTCCATTTACCATTCTTTTTAGGTACTATAACCAAAGGAGAAACCCATCGGGTATCTGAAATTGGATGAATGAAGTTTACATTGAGTAGTTTCTGGAGCTCTTCTTTCACTATCTCCCTAAGATTTGGATTCATTCTTCTCTGAGGTTGTCTGATTGGTTTATTGTTTTCCTCAATATAGATGTGATAGAATGTAGTAGAATGTTTTTGTAAGATTTTGGTTAATTCTCCCTGTTGTGACTTTTCCAGATTTTTGTTGATATTCAATGTTTTTCCTAGAAAAATCTCAATGTTAGAACTACCGAACTCTTCCATAGAGTAAAGAGACATTTGTATTGATGATAAATATTCAATGTCAAAATCTAACTAAAATTGTGTGTGGTCATATTCTGAAGATGTTTCAAATTTTTCTAATGTGTTCAGAATTTGACTATCTTCATTGATTTCAAAAATGGTAAAGACAGGTTGTATAGTGTTCTTATCATCGATCCATTCATTGTCCCCTACTTCTGTGATTGCTTTTGCTGGAGGATACAATTGAATTTCTTTGTTGAACTACCATCATAGATGTACATATCCCCAGATCTACAACTAATAAAAGCATCAAATGTGGCTAGCCAAGGTCTTCCTAAGATGAGTGGGTGACCTCCTAAATTACTCTTGGAAGTCAAAATCATAAAATCTACTGGATATTCCCAAGAATCTAAGGAGACTGAAATATATTCTAGTACACCATCTGGTTTGATTATTAATCTATCTGCAAGTTGCAGTAAGGTAGGTGTAAAGAGAAGATTAGGAAGTTTAATCTGTTCCATAGTCTGTCTACTCATAATGTTTATAGCAGCCCCTAAGTCAATCAAAGTATTTGGAATTTCTATCCCATTTACAGGTGTCTTGACAATTGGACTACTTGGATCTACATACTTTTGCATGGTAATTTTTCCCATCATTATATCTGAATTTTTTCCTACCAGGTGGATTCTTCTTGTATCTCTTGGTTTCCTCCCTGGTCTTTTGAGACTCAACTCCTTTATTGTTTTTGCTAGTATAGGAATCTCTCTAATGGCTTGTAACAAGGGAATCTTGATACAAACATTC